>VWZT01007952.1:299397-386247 GCA_013397055.1 Pachycephala philippinensis | reverse complement strand
CTAGAGACACATTTCTGTTGTCTCTTGCCTTGCACACTCTTTAGAACACCAGACATTTTTTCCAAGAAACTGCATGAAGAACTATGTTTTCTGTTTTAAAACTTTGTTTTTAATAAAATTAAATATCATCTCCTTAAACTGCTTTATATCCAGCACCTGAGTGAGAACATGCTGCAGCTGGAAATCTGAAAAAGGTCATTTAGCTGAAACATTTGTTGATAGGTGTTTGGGGATTTTTTTGTGGTACTTAATACTCAATATATAACAAACAAGATGCCACCTTATCATATGAAACTGCCAGAAGTGAAAGTGCGTAGAGAAATAAGAAACAGAGCTGTGGTAAGTGAATCATCTCTTTGTCACACAGTAAATTAATTGTTAAGATCTTTTTCAGACTGCTCAAGGTATATGTTCTTTGTTTCCTTTGGGATGAGTCAAGGAAACTCATTTCTTCAAAACAACATTTATAATTCAGTTTCTTAACTGAAAGATACTTGCAGTATGCTAAATTGTTCTCTGAAAAGAAAAAAAACAGGAGGAAAAGGAAAAAAAAGAAAGGAAAAGAAAAGAAATATTATAAGAGAGCAAGCAACTAAGAAGCCTTTGGCTTTCTGTCAATGAGAAGGGATTAAACTTGCACCAAGGAATTAACACATTGATGGGGCACACTGTACCACTGAATCCTAAAGAATATATTAATAGTACAGAAAAAAAAATCCTGTTATAATTCCCAGTGATCTGCACATTAAGGCAACAACATTTGTGCATTTTCTCCTGTGCTGGCAGAGAATGCAGCATGAGTTGCTTCATTAGTATGCATTGTTGTATGAACTGATTCCCTTGTGTGGCTGTAGACTGTCAGTGGCAGACACAGGAGGTCTAGGAAATTATACAAGAATGGGTCACACAATGATTTTTAATTAAATGTGGCAAACAACAAGGAATCTCAGTTTCTTTTGGAAGTAATATCATTCTATTGATAATGCAATGACACTTTAATTCAAATTTCAAAATATTTTGTCTAGTAATTAACATTTTCAATCTGCTGAAATAACTACTAAAGCAATGTAGATATATTTAGTTCTATCTGAATTTTTATTTTTAGAGGTTCATTTTCCTACAAACCAAAAAGCCTGTGATTTCACAATATTTGTGGTACTTCTACGTGAACTTTCTTGAGAACTGCATGTCCTGTACATGCCTGTATCTATTTATTCTGCTTCTAAAATCATCCTTCCTGAGTTAGTCTTTTGATTCATTCCTGTGGCAGTTGTTTCTGAGAATTTGTTAACAAATATGAATATGAGTCATCTAGAAAAGAACAAGAATCTGTATGGCATGTAAAATTTTGAGTAACAATTCTTGCAGGCATATTTTAGCACTTTACACTGTTATGTGCTTACTTTTAATCAGCATTTCAAAACTTTTCTAACCTAAGCCAAGGTGAAGTTCATGTTGTAAACTCCTGCTCTTAGAACTTTTGTTCGGGTATGCATACATAAGTATGCAAATATATATATATTTTTCTACACATAAGTATGCATATATATACACACATGTAGCTGTATATCTTTAGTGAAGGGAAAGAATTTTCAAGGACTGCCTTATTCCTATTCAAATCCACTATGGAACTTTTCTTTGTCATTGTGTTTCAGCGGGAGAAGCCATAAGGTCTCAGGGTGGCTTCTTTGCAATTTAAAATGAATCACACACCTTTAAGAGCTGAGGTATAATCATACCTTTGACTTTTCTGCTTTCATCACATTGATTTTCCAGATAGAAATTGATTGTGTAAATCAACTTTCAGCTTATTAGTTCATATCAGTATTTTTCTTTAATTACTTCTTGCAGCATTTAAAGGAACATTTTATGACTCTGCAGTGAAAACAGTACCTTCATCATCCTTAATTTTCCACACAATCAGCGTTGCTGAAACACAGTAATGCACCACTTCCTATGACTAATCTTCCATATGGAAATGTGTCCTACTGTGGTTGTGCATCTACACTCTATGAGAGATAAAACCAATGTCAAGAATTCCACTACAGTGTGTTCTGTCAATTGGTATCTGTCAATCTGTCAGCTGAAACTTGAAACATGACTGAATGTGCTCCGTGGTGTGGATCTGTAAAACACATTAGCAATAGTTTACATTCAGTATTTGCAGCATTCTCAGTCATTACAGTGTGTGTTGTTGAATGCATATAAAGAATAATGTGTTATGCTCAGCTAACTTTTAACATACTGGTTGACACTTTCCCCACCCCAAAGCACTTTCTAAAAGCTGCTGTCTTTTCTTTCTTTGACACAATATAAAATACAAAATGCCACAACCTATCTTCACTAAATGTTACAGGTTTGATTTAGGGTCTCAAAAGCTACACAGTCTCTGTGTTGCTCAGGGGGTTTGTGATAAGGATATCCAGCCTTTAACTGGAGGTTGTCACCTTAGTTTATTACCATCTGAAGACTGCATGGTAGCTTATGCAAATTGAGTTGGTGGCTTCAGTCCTGCTCCCAGGGGACAGATACCCACATCATAAAACTGCTTCAACAGTTGTTACTGGGTGTGTTTGATGAACTTTTTACACGTACTGAGTGTAGAAAAGTGATATTCTATGGGCAGTTCTGAAAGTGAATGGCTTCAACATCCTCCTGGAAGTGATCCCATCAAAGTGGATTTGAGACTCATTTAAGAAAAACATGGGAAGCGTTCATTCCCCTGTCTGACCCCCTTCGGGGTGGGTAGGCATTTTGTTTTCTGCAGCTGACAATCCACACTTTTAAGTACATCTGTTTTGATAAGAAACAAGAAGACACTGACAGTGTGCTCAGGTGCTTAGATGCTCATTGTCCATGTTTTTCAATCTGTCACCCTTCTGTGGACTCCCTCAGCCACCTTTGTCCAGGTCAAATCTGCTTTTGAGAAGGTGGGGAGCTGGGCCAACCCTGAGCAGAAGGCATATGATCTCTCTGTTGCACACATCTGTGTGACCAGAAATCAAACCGTAATGGTTAAAAACAAAGAGCCACTGACACTTCAATGACTCTCCTCTAAATGCAACTTTCCTATTTCTCTATAATGTTTTACAGAGGCTGCAGCTGCATTTTGCATGGGCGCCACGTTCTAAGCTCTACAGAGGTTCTAAGATCCCTCAGTCTTCTTAGTGCCAATAAATATGATCATCAACCAGTCCAATAGGATGAAACTATAACAGCAGCTGCCTAATGCTTTGGAGACTTCTTCACCTTCTCTCTCACCATACACTTTAGGTCACTCCAGAGCTGGGAGTAAGCTTGACTTCTCTGCCCGATGCTCACAAATATTGATACCTTATTTTAACTCTGGAATTTTCACTGTTCTGCTTGGCTAATTTTAATTTTTCAATTTCCAGCCTCCTGTCATTCCTTTATTTCCGGGCTCTGTTAGTCTATTGTTCATTCCACCATGGATCACTGTAGGGTTTTTCTGGTGGGCTCAAACATGTCTTTATTGTAGCAGTTTTTTTGTCTATATTAAGTCCTCATAATTTCTAGACAGGTGACAGCTGTTATTAATAGGGGAGGTTTGTGCTATTTTGAGCACCAAATAATCACAGAATTACAGAATCGTGGAGAGTTTGGGGTTGAAACAGACCTTAAAAATCATCTAGTTCCAACCCCCAACCATGGATCAGGACTTCTCCCACTAGGCCAGGTTGCTCAAAGCCCATCTGGCCTTGAACACTTCTGGGGATGGGGAATCTACAACTTCTCTGGGCACCCTATTCCAGTGTTTCACTACCCTCACTGTAAAGGATTTCTTCCTACTATTTAATATAAATCTATCCTCTTTCAGTTTAAAGCCTCTCCTCCTTTCATTCCATGCATTTGGAGAAAGACCCAGCTCTCTTGTAGCTAGCTCCTTTAGGCATTGGAAGGAGCTGTAAGGTCTCCTCAGGGCCTTCTCACCTCCAAGCTGAATAACCCCAGCTCCTCTTCATAGGAGACATGTTCCAGTCCTCTGCAGCCCTCCTCTTGGACTCAGTGAGTCCATGTCCTTCTTATGTCAGTGGCCCCAGAGTCCAGATTTCTTGCATCATGGTCTATTTGTAGCATTTTGTTGTTGATCCAGAAACTAGACATTCCTCTTATGTCGCCCAAAGGGCCAGACCTACTTATGTCTTGAGGACACTTGACACCATTTATTTTCCTTGCAAAATTTAGACATTCTATCCTTGTTTTGGAAAGAGAAGTAATCAATAAATCCTATTACAGTCTAGTGATTACCCCACTCATCCCAGAAATGGGAGAGCTGTCTTTTGTTGCTGTGGCTGTCTGAAGAGCCTCCTCACTGGAACAGTTCCTTTCCGCAGGTTTTATGCTCAGTTACAAGGGGACTTTCCCCCACTTTGTGCTTGATTGGTCTAATTAGGCAAATCAGCATCCTTTGCTATACTCCTTACTTAAGGATTTCCCTGACTTGCAGGACTCCATCTTACTGCTCTGGCTTACAGTAAAGGCAATTACGTCATAGTTGATAGATTGTAGTTCAAAATGCAGTGTTCTTTGAAACACACTGACTAAACAATGAAGAGACTCCAGTTCTTGGTGATGTAGGTGTATCATTTGCTGTGTTCAGGTTTGAAACTGAACCCTCTGACTGATTGGTTTTCTGCTATGAATCTTCCCCAATTAAATGGACCATGGCCAAAGAAGCTGTTATATTGACTACCAAAGTGTGAGTTTTTAGTTTGGTGAATTATCTTCTGAATGAGAAATAGGGATGAAAATTGAGTAGCAATGTCCAAAAGCTGTGGCAACTGATTATTTTGAAATAGATGATGAATGACCATAACCAGTGAAAGTGTATGTAATATTTGTGAACTGTCCTTGACTACTATTTAGTTCAAAGTTATAATACTGATTTTAAAAACCAGACCATGCTCTCTTCTTTTAAACCGGCTTCATTTTCACCCTTCAGTCCTAAAGAAAACAACTTCAACAACTAATAACATACACAATGAAAGAAAAATAGCATTTGGAGTGGTAACCAGATGGTGATTGTTGTAACTCTGGTTCTGGATATAATTTATGACATTTCACTGGCCTCAAAATTAGAAGTGTCCTATGAAGTCTCTGTGGGAATGAGTTGATTGCTCTTTACCTAACTTATTAACTGCAAGAAAAAGATGTTGTAGTGTCCTGCTTCTGGGAATTACTCTGAAATCCAGTAATTAAATAAATACTTATAAATACTGTATAGAATTTCACTAGGTTATTGAATCGAGTTAGATCTCACAGGAAAAATGGCTGTAAGCATGTAACATGGTAGTTTCTTCCTGTGACACTGGAACTGTGTTGTTTCCACTTCTTTTACTTTTCTAACTGTGATGAGCCATCATCTGTCATGCTGTCCTTGGTCAGTGTCTACCCAGTGTTCCTCAGATTTTAATGAAAATGAATGTATAGCTAACCTGAGAGGTACCTATCAGGCTCTAATACTTTTTTTTTGTTGTTGTTTACATCAATTTATTGATATTGGCCTTGGGTCTTTTTGATTTATCTGAGTCTGCCTCAGCAGACAGATTGACCATTTGAGCACATACACTCCAAAAATGACCTCATCACTTGGGAAATCTTGAGGTGCAATCAGTGCTGTAAATGGCATGGGGGGGACGGTGGAGAGAGCTCTGCAAGTCCCATGAAAAATGGTAACAAGGCTACATAAACATGGCCATGTAGCCTTGAGAAGTACAATATGTTAAAGAAGTTAGAAGTAATGTGTTGCCAACAGCACAGCTTTATGTACATAAGGAGACTTTCTAAATTTAGTAGGGTAGAGATGAAACAGGCATGTTCAGGCTTGCAGGAGTTTTATTGTTTATCACTTTTCTACTAGTAGGTTTCACATACCTTCTTCAACTGTTTTGGGGGGGTAACTGTATCCCCTCATTTAATGGAGTCACAGAATGACTGAGGTCAGAAGAGACCTCTGCAGGTCATCTGGTTCAGCCCATCTGCTCAAGCAGGGCCACATAGCACCAGTAGCCCAGGGCCATGTCCGGATAGATATCGAAGATCTCCAATGATGGAGACTCCCTGACCTCCCTGGGCAATCTGTTGGAGTTCCTGCCTATTACCTCCTCTGAGTTTACTGTCTGTAATAACATCACCTGCCTTTTTTTGGCTGCTTGCTGCACTGCACTCTGGTTAAGCTGGGACTTTTTAAAAACTGTTCAAAATCACATAGTTGTTGGGACATATCTATAAATATATGACTTGCAATCAAACAGGGAAATTACAGGAGTGAGAGATGGTACATAGGAACACACCAACCAGATAAAAGTTGAATGTGCAATGTTTGAATTTTTGTGGTACTTGTGAGTAATGTCACATCTGACTCTTGTGTGGCTGTTTCTAAACCACTAGCTCCTTTCTTTGACTAGTTAGGAACATACCCTTTTCAATTCTTGGTTATCTTCTTTTTTTTTTTTTTTTTTTTCCTGTTTCTACTTATCATTGCTTACTGCACTTTTCGGTTTTTTAGGAAAGTTCTGTTATCTCTCCTACTGTGGTAGTATCAGGGGTTTATTTGTAAATTCTATTGCCACATTTTGTAATTAAGTAACACCACTTCAGAGTTATCTTAACACTAAGTGCAGGTGAAATTCGATGCACGTACCTTTAGGTTCTTAGCTTTTAATTAACAGCCCATTTCAAATTGTTCTGCATTTCTTACAGGTGAATTGTATTGTGGCTTGTTGAGTCAATCATTAAGAGGTTCTGGATTATTAAACACTTCTTGTTTCTCACTTTATGAGATGTTGGATTTTGTGGCTGGGAGGGCAAATGACAGATGGGTTTAACTCAGTTTAAATCATAACATCACATAAGTTACTACATATATCCAATATGTTATTTTTTCTGGTTATGTCACTTCCCTGTCAATCATTTCTGTTATAAGTCTGTCTGATTTTTGTCTGACATTGTAAATTAGCAACCTTTAAAAGATATATTGATCCATTACACTAACTAGTTTGAATAAGTCACACTAACCTTAACTATATTGTAATTTTCTTGTGCAGCATTGATCCATTAGCAGTCTTAGGAAGTCTATAAACCCTATCTTCAACCTATATCCATGAAGTGGCTTTTCTTTTTAAAGTTTTAAATAATAGAAAATAATCCCTGCTACAAAACATATGTAAGGAAAAGAAAAAGCAATCAATTTGTTTTTATACGTGCTTCATAAATGAAGTCAGTTTCTCTCTGCCTTCTTCACATCAGTGGATCTTTGCAAGCACCATTGTCAGCACTGTTGTGCTGTGTTATCAATAGTTATGACCCCCTGTCACAGTACAGTTAACCTCTTCTACACAAAATTAGATAGATTACTAAGAAAAAAAAAATTTATTTGGAAAACTTACTTTATCTAACTGCCAAAAGAGATTATAAAGCTTATAAACCTTATTGAGTGTAAAAATGTAACATTACTGTATGACTCTGAACTGCATGTTTTCTTAATGAGCCACCAATTTTATTATTCTCTCATCAAATGCCCCGTTGGAAGTTGCTGCCATCGCTCTTTCCCTTGGTTAGTATTTTGAACTGGAAAAAGGGAAAGAAAAATGTTAAGAAAATGAAGACTCTGAAGAGATTTTTATTTGGTAAGATGTCCACAGATATGTTATTCCAGTCCTTTCATATAGCTATCTCCAGGCACTGGAGATACCATGTAGTTATCAGAATAGTGATTGCACTTGGTAATGCCAATTTTTAATGATGCCAAATGTATACAGCTGAAGAGTAAGAAATGTGAGTTAATGAGCTATATAGCAGGATGGTAGGGTTTGAATTTGTAACTTGATGGTAGAAAAGCAGAAATCTCCTTTCTGACTCAGTCTGATGTGTTAGGTGGGCATTAGCAGGGGTAGAAGAAGAGTTGTAGTATTACTGAGTAGTAAAGGAAGATATGAAATAAGAAAGAGGGTTCCTGTCAAAAGAAAAAGGAGGAACTATGCTCAGGAAAGAGCTTACATGAAGATTTATATTTCAATCATTTAAGTTAGCCACAAGGCAAAACACAGGAATTCTGTGAAGTTTTGGTTAGTTTCTGTGTTTGAAATAGGGTTAAATAGGTTAACATCTGCTTAGAGCTATGCAGGAAGTGTGTAGCTTAGTAGGAAAGAAGTTTATATTTTTGGCCTAAAGCATGTAAAAACAATCAAACACATCATCATGCAATGCAGGAGTGCTTATGGACTAATATTTGAAGATCCACTTGCACAGAAATTTGCAGGATATGTTCACAGTCCAATGGGCAGATGAGAAAAGCAAGCAAACAGCCCTGCGCCTCACTGTGGAGATTTTCAGCACATTAGAGGGTTTTTTAAAATTTTCCTGCAGTACATGGGCAAATTTTTTATGTTAGTCTCTTGGACAATTAAAAAAAAAAAAAAAGTAGTTACTGAAATTTATCTGACCTTAATAAATACATGGATGACCACTTCTTTTTGTGGTCTTTCTCATCAGCTCACAGAGAAACAAAACTCTGTGTGGTGAGTACAGTACTAAAACACAGGTATCTATTGATAATGTTAGGGTGATCCTGCAGAAGGAGCAAATGGGGTCATCTCCGTGCTAAAAGACTATCACTGCCTTAGAATCCCACTAATTCAGAGCTGTCTTTCCATACAGGGTTATCTGCAGAAATATCATGCTTTCAGGGACATTTGACTCAAACTGGGTAAAGTCTACAGAAAATGTTAACTGAATCAGAAAACAGAAAAAAATAGTGGCAGATTTAACATGGAAGTTTCTGCTTTGAGTGGAATTAGTTGTATACTCAACTATCCATGTCCCAGAGGATTTTGCAGAATTTTTCAGCTGTCTGTAGCTTGCATAACTGCCAGCTGCTGCAGAGATCAAAGGTCGGAAAGGAAGGACAGTATGTAGATGTGTCATCCTAGACTTTGTGGTCCTAAAATCTACATTGATGCATCAGTATATGTTTATAATTTGTTGCAGATGCACCAAATAAGTACTGGCTAGGCGCTGTTTAATTTATAAAAAATTGTACTAATTTTACTCAGACCCAACACTACTAAATTTTAGAATAAGTAAGTACTTCCTAAAATTAATATAATTTATATATGAATTCATATATCGTAACATAGATCATATAAATTTTATTTTAAAATTTATCTTAAAAATGGAAGCTGTCAGAAACTTTTGGTATTTTTTACAATATTGAAAATGCCTAAAAGGTGTTTTTTATTCACGTGATACAGCCTAGGTAATTTACCACGGTGAAAGATTTGTATAATCCATGCCTATCAAAGTGAAGAAAAATTACTTGTCCTACTCAACCCAGTGTTTCCATAGACAATGGAGAAGAAATCTGCAGCAATGAACGACTCTTCATAGTTCAGCGGGTTTTTCAAAGAGTAAAGTTGTTGTTAATGTAAGTACTGATGAAGTTCATGAAATATATTTTGTGACTCCTTTGCACTATTGTAATTTGATCTTCTGGCACATCTGCTGTAGACCCGATGTATCCAAATGTGACTGAGTCAAGGTCTGAGAAAAATGGATATTGAAGGAGTCAAAAAGATTTCTACAAGTGGTTCTTTAGAGCTGGTCTACCAGAAACAAGTGATGTGCCTGATTCTATGGCTTTGTGGTAAAGTATTTTGGAAAAGCACGGCTTAAATACATATACTGTCAAAGGATTACGTAATAGCAAGGTATGTACACTTTGATGCAGAAGAAAGTTTGCAGAGGTATTATTAAAATTCAGGCCACACAAACAAGGTTGATTTGAGATGAATTTGCAGGGACGTGAGTGTTTGCATGGTCAAGTAATGTGGGGTTTTTTTATCGGTTGGTGCACCTCAAAGCAAAGATGCTTTTGTGCAAAAGTTCTTCACCCAGTGATCTATTTTTCCATTCTGAATAAAACATGTTGCCTCTCTGCATGAATCTTACCTAGTTCATTACAGCTGAAACAGCATTAAGCCATGGAAATGTCCATAAAGAGCTGCATTAGAAATACAGCTTATGAGTGTTGACATTCCATTTTGCTTCCAAGAGACACAGTCTGAGAATAGTACCAGGTGAAATCAGATCATTGAGTGTATTCACAAATTCAGGGGATCTGCTATTTGAAACAATTTTTATTGTTTGCATATTCATCTATCTGTGTTTTTGATCACCATTTCTTTAAAAAAAAAAAAACCTAAAAAAAAAGTGCTGTCAAGTTTTTGCTGTGTTTGCTACTAACTGTATGTGTGGACTTTTTCTCGTGTTATGATGACATTTCCTCCAGGAAAACAAGAGCTGGTCACTATCCTTCACTGGTGAAGCATGTGACTCGTGTTATTTCCTGCTACCTTGATAGCTGAGGGGAAGGTTTTGATTAAATTTAGATTAGTCACTGGGTTTGTTACTATCGTTGTGCTCATTTCTGTCTTACCATGAAAGAACTCTGATGTATTTAGATATCTAGGGGCAAGGACTGAACAGATTATGTACTGACTTTAACAGATGAGTAATAATCAGTTTCAATCTCATATATGATGGACAGCTCTGTTACTATAAATACAAAGTGTCCCCCTTTGCTACCAGTTAGTCTGCTGGCTATTTTAAGCTTGAACATTCCAAGCCATTCCTTCTGTGGTAGCTTCTGTTTCACTGAACATGTCTCAATGTTGTAGCTGTATGGAACTGTTATCCAGCTATTTTTACACAGATTTTGAGGGAGGAAGAGGAGGTGAGGAAAGACTCAGATCTTTCAGGAAAAAAATGTGAGTGTTCTATAAAACAAGTTACTACTGAAATACCCTCTAAACAAAAAATTCACTCTTCCCTCCTGAGCAAATTTCACAGGAGAAAAGAAAAGCACTTGAAATGGCACATTTAAATTCTGTAATCAAATGGGAAGAAATCTGATCAGATGCCTCCTTGAAAGTGGGTTGTAACCAGCTGTTTACATAAAGCTGGGGATGGAGCAGCCCTGCTTGCTAAGTCACGTCACATTGTTCTGCAAAGACTTTATGAAACCCTAGCTCTCAAAAGAAATGTGTTTTGAAGGATACATATTTTGACATTACAATTGATCAGGTTTTGCATCATGTTGGAGGATTGATATCTTGTTTTTTAAAATCTTGTACTGTGCTGAAGTTTCCTCCGTTTGTTCCCTACAAGGTCTCTGTCTCAGCCCTCAGTGCATTTTTAACTGTTAGCAGGATGATAAGCTACTTGTGTTCTTGGACACATAATCAGGAACCACAGAGTTACACATCAATCAAATATGCCAATTATACATGTATTTTCCTAGTGGCATTTCACCCTTGCATATAACTGGGAAAAAAAGGAAGAGGATAAGAATATTTCATTTGGCCCTTAGTTCTTCTCCAACAGAAATTGGACAGAAATGGATCTGGAAAGCTTTTGTTGACAACTATTGCCAGCTGCTCACTGAGGAAAATAATAAGAATTTTGAAATATTTTCTTTAATTATCAAAGCCCTTTCTTGACTAGATTAAGCACCTGGTTTATAGAGATTTTCCAAGGCAGCATCTCCGAGAAGAGGTCTTTGGCTCTGGCTTTCTCACTTCAAACTTCAATACTTTAGCCTCCAGGGCCTGGTGTCTCCTTCCTTCTTTTCCTGGGAGGTGGCTTTCACTTGTCTCCTTGTAATTCCTGTTCAGTTCCTCTTGTAGGTCTCTATTGCCCTACATCTCTTTGATATCTCCTTAATGCCAGTGGTCACAGCCAACAGACTCCTTTGCTTTATTACAGTGATTCAGAAGTTGCATACTTGCATGACTTTGCTGGATTAGATGCCCTGTGGGATGAAGTTCCTGATCTGAGGAGTTTAGATATGAAGATGATAGGTGTGTTATGAATACCTAACCTGTAGGTTTTTTGGTTCAAGTCAACCTTAAATCCATACGTGCATCTTTTGTATTTAGGTGGTACATAGAAGAAATAAAATACTATGCACTACTATTCAGTAATTTATTTATAGCTCATCTGATCAGAGGGCTATTAGGTCTTTGTTAAATCAAAGTTATAAGAAAGAATTCAGGAAAAAAGTCTAAAATAAGATTTTAGATTAACTTAGGTGAAAAAGTTATTGCTGGTTTTTGTTTTTAGATTAAAATGTTTGAGTGCTTTTGGTAGGAATTGACTTTGTGTAATAAGTATCAAACTTTTGCTCAGAAATTGATTTTTTTCCCCTCTAAGGAGCTAAAAACATTGAAATCTATTACTCATATGCACTGACAGTCAGTATTAATTTTATGTCCCTCTATATTGCTTTCTTCAGGGAAAAACTAACATCCATTTGTTGATCAGTGATATACAGTCAGCACAAGGTGCATGGATGCTGATTAAATAACAACCACATTAGGATCTTTTTTTTTAATGGGTGCTGGCAGTAGCTGCTGCTGCCTGACAGTCACTTAAGGGCAGTTTGCTTGCTGCACTGGTAGACCAGCATTGCTGAGCCTGTACTTTCAGCCAACAGCCCAGAATTTTTTGAAAATTATGGAGAATCACCTCCTTCCTCTATGACTGAAGGTAAACAGCATGGAGACTTTTTCCCCAGATTTGGTATTAAAATTTAAGTTGCACATTTATCCCAGCTCAGCTAGGCATCTTTGTTAGATAGACTGAGGAGGAGGAAGGGAGAAAGTGAGTGAGAGACAGAGCTTCATAGGGCATTCAGCTCTTATGTGTGAGCGAGTTGTTTCCTGGAGATGCTTTCTGTCCTCTGTGAGTCAAAGAGTCCAAATTAGCTGGAATGTCCAAGTTAGCTGGAATGGTTACAGCTCCTGCTTTATGTGCTTCAGGTACTGGAAATGAAGTGGGGCTAAAGATTGCTTCTGAGCCTCTGAACCAAAAGGCCCAGGACATGGGTGTTGTGACAGTGTCTGCGCCGTGTCATTGCGTGTGACACCTGCATGGGCCACGGCAGCTCTGAGCGCAGGTTAAGACAACTCACTTTCCAACAGGGCTGCTAGTTCAGCCACAGCCCTGCACTGCTCTGCTTTTCCCCCTTCTGGGGGAGCTTTCCTAGGAGCCTGGCACTCCTGTTGGCACATAGTCCTTGCTGCCATATAGACCTTATAGAGGATTTCTCCCTCACCTCCAGAAAGTCAGCTGTGAAAGGTGGCATGGGCTCCTTTTTCTCTTTGACTAAACCCATCTATATTCAAGCACTTTATGGCAGTTCGCATTGCTGCCTTAGAGGCAGCTTGACCTCTCCAAGACAACATCCATTTGGCTTAATGATCTCTTGTGATGTTAAGCCTTCACATGAAACTTCAAAACACTCATTGCATGCTTAGCCAAAACTCACGCACAAGGATTTTTTTCTCTGTTTTTGGATGGTTACTTTTTATTCATTAAATCTTTATGTAATGGTCAAAAGCAGGGAACAAAATGGTTAGTACAATTTCAAAAATCAACACAAATTCTGGATAACTGGTTTGCACAAATCCTTGTTTTTATGCTTGTAAATGCTCAAATGGAGTTATAAGCCTTTGGAGATAAGGCTGTACCTGATGCAGTGCAAATGATTCTTCTGAGGCTTAGGAAGGGAATAGCTCTAGGATACTTCCATTAGTGTCACTCCAAAGGGCCATTTTATACCAGAGATTGATGTTTGGTCCAAGTTTATACTAGTTAGGTGAAATACCATATATACGGGCCTCCATGGCGGATCTGGACTCTGTTTTGGTAGCCCAAAAGACCTGTTTAGATGAGGCTTCCTCTCCCAGTTTAAAAGACACAATTTTCATAAAATCAACTCACTGCAGTGAATGGATTTACTTCTGATACTTCATTATTTAAATGGGTACTTCTTTTTTCAAGAGGCGTATTTATGCCCTCCAAGAGTAGTATTTCAATGTTTACACCTATCTGTTGTGTATTTCATTGCTTCTGTTGGTCAAGAGGAATGATAAACTATGCATCTCTTGTAATATGTATTGATCTTCCTGGAGATGATTTAAACACCTATCGATACTCTTCTGGACTCCATATAAGATAAAATGCTGTATCTTTTCTCCATTTGCAATTCTTACTGTGGCATGAAATCGTATCACAATTCTTTTCATTCTATTTAGCAACAATTCAAAACTATCTATTTATTTTAATAGTTAATCAATTAATAGAAAATTACTGCACTGGATTTAGGTTCTTTTTCTGGTGTTAAGTCCATTGTTAATGTCCAAGTTCTCTTTTGTCGTGTGTAGTTTCCCTACAGCTTATGTGCTTTTCAACAGCAGAACTCAGGCAGTCTCTCTGGCACGTTAGGCCAATGAAAAGACCACAATAAATTGTTGATAAGTTTTACTTTTCTGGGGCCGGAGTATCAATTATGATGGATTGACTGTGATCTAGATTTTGAATGTAATGATGATCCCTTTTACTGTTTTGAACACCTAACTTTCAATTAGCCTCCAGTTTTTCTTTGCTATTTATTTGGAAATTGTGCCTGGATCACTGCATTCGTAACTGCATTATGTAAATAGTGTAAACAGCCACAACAGCAAAGGAGTCCTGACCTTCAGCTCTGCCCCAGCAGCTCCACGGGTACTTAACTTCTTTCATTGTTCTGTGCAGGATATTGTTCACTTGGATAGGTTTTCACTGTTTTGGAATCTTTTTTAACATAATTGATTAAAGCGCCTCTATAAGTTGAATTTCCCATGTGGACCTTTTAATGTCTCTGGAACTTGATAAGCTTTTGTAACAGAAGAGGAAATATTTCATGTGGCTTGAAATTCTCCTTGCATAAAGGAGCATTTCATCAGCCATGGTCTGCTCTGCTAAGCTCTGCTGGCACAGTGACACCTGAATCCCAGAGCCTAACTAGTTTTTTTCCTCCTTGCCTCAGGGTAAGAGATTCAAGAAAGTTGTTTTGTTGTTCAGCAAGGAAGATACTGCTGAGCCAATGAATTAAAATAACATAAAAGTCCCTCTCTTCTTGGAGAGAACTTTGCATAAACTCTAAATGGTATGCCACTCTCTGTGGGGCTGTTTGGAAACAGTTGTTTAAAAAAAACTTAGAATAACTTGGAAACCATCAAGAATCTGAGTTGATATAAAAAAGTGGGGGGAGACAAAGGAGTGTTAAACACATCTCAAGTTAAATTGAAAGTAAAACTCAGAAAGAAAAATAAGTTTAAGCTTCAAGCTCTAGGGCAAAAATGCTGCAGTCTTCCGGGATTTACTGTTTCCAGCAACAGTGAAAAGCAACAGGTAAGGATGAAAGCAAATGTTCATGGAATGAGAGCATTTTCCACTACTCTGACTTTAAAATGTCCCCATTTCTGTGTCTTTTGCAGCCATGAAGTGGAAAGTGTGCATATTTTAAGGCAGCAGGAAGGAATTGTAATTATGTCCTTGCAAGGTCTGTGAACAGTATGTTTTTATCTCCCCAGGAGTTAGATTTTCTTAAACACTCTCAACTGCTATAGCAAAACCTCAATCAAAGAAAAGTCTCTCCTCTCCTTTCTTTAAGACCTGAGACAACAGAGGAAAAGAAATTGAAAATTCACAGGTGTAGGTTTATCTCACGTTTCTTTTATTTCAGGAACGTAAGACACACTTGATGATTCTCTAAAATCAGGCTTGCCATTCAAAGACTGAGAAGCAATGACAGAGCTGTGTGATGTACAAGTGTCCCTGATGGATTAACTGGGATCTAAACATATTTTGACCAGTATCAGAAGAGAATCCATAGCTTAATACAGAATGATAAAAGTTCAAAACTTTTGAAAATTTTCTGAATGTTCTTCCATATCCTATGCACTAAATAGACTTGAATCGGTTCAATACACGATTGGCAGTCACATGGCTACATGTAGGTTATCACTACTCGCCAAGAAACACTGCTCTATCAGTATTAGCCAAGTGTGACAGCTGGCTTAGAGCACATTTTGGTGCTTGGAGTCTCATGAATAGAGCCATCCATCCATGGAGGGCCTGGGGGTGCTGGTTGACAGCTGGGTGAACGTGAGCCAGCTGTACCCAGGAGCCAAGAAGGCCAATGGCAGCCTGGCCTGGATGAGCAGCAGTGTGGCCAGCAGGACCAGGGCAGCAATCATCCTATGCCCCTGTACTGTGAAGCATTCCCCCACCCTGTGCAGCACTGGTGAGGCTGCACCTCAAGTCCTCTGTTCAGTTTTTGACCCCTCACTGCCAGAAATGCATTGAGGTGCTGGAGTGTGTTCAGAGAAGGGCAACAAAGCTGATGAAGTGTCTGGAGCAGAAATCCCATGAGGAGCTGCTAAGGGAGCTGGGGTTGTTTAGCCCAGAGGAAAGGAGGCTCAGGGAGATCATGTCACTCTATGCAACGTACTTGGTCTCTTTTTCCAACAAGTGACAAGGTGATTCTTCACTGTGAGGATGGTGAGACACTGGAACAGGTTGCCTGAGAAGTTGTGGATCCCTGGAAGTGTCCAAGGCCAGGTTGGATGGGGCTTTGAACAAGGGGAAGGTGTCCCTGCCCATGGCAGAGGGGTTGGAACTAGATGATCTTTAATGTGCCTTCCAACCCAAGGCATTCTATGTGTCTGTGATTATATGACAAGAGGAAATAGCCTCAGGTTGTGCCAGAGGATCTTTAGATCAGATATTGGAAAAAATTTTTACCCAAAAATGTTATCAAACATTTGAACAGGCTGCCCAGTGAAGTGGTTGAGTCACCATCTCTGGTGTAGACATGGCACTTCAGGACATGGTTTAGTGACAAACTTGGCAGTGGTAGGTTTACAGCTGAACTCAATGATCTTAAGGGTCTTTTCTATATAAATTATTTTATGGTTCTTTATGTATGATCATGGATTTATTCAGAATTATTGCAGACCTGAGATGTCAGGAAAAGTTGGAGTGAGTTTTTATTGCTGATATTTTTCCACCTGCAATCATGAATAGAACTTGGGTTTATTGTCAAGAAGAAAGGAAGCAATATTCCAGTGATGCACTGTGGAAAAGGACAACAAAACATGTGCAGGTGCTCCTCTGTTCAATTCATTGAAAGATTGCCAAAGGCTTGGGAAAGGCACTTATTTAAGCTGTCAGCAGAGAGTTTTAAAAGGTTTGCCTGCTTTGAAAGGATGCCTGCATCCCCACAGATGAGGGAGAGGGAGAGATCCAGACCAAATATTCAGTCAAATATTTGTGTCACCCATTTGGAGATAGAACTCTTCAAGCTGGTGGTTTGAAGTTGATTCAAATGCTTCATCATGTCGTCTTGAGTCTTCATCCAGCTGCATAGTCTTTGCTGTAAGGATTTCGTGTAGTGTTGAGAAGTAGCCAAGCATGTTTCCTTTGGGCAACTGGCTTCAAATTGTTGTTGCTTAATAATTCAAATCCATTTTTCTATTTTACGAAAAGAAAAATAAAAGAAAAGAAAATGGAACAAAAACTTCAGGGCATACGTTCAACTCATTCAGGCAACCCATCCTTCCATGACCCTGAAAAACTGCACAAAGCCCAACCCAAAACAAAAATGAGTAGGGTAAATGTTGAAGGCAAGGAGTGCCTTTTTCGGGGCAGATGGCATTCAGAAGCATTGTCTGTGTTAAAAAGTGTGAGCTCATGAGAGGATTCAGAGGATGTTTTCCCACCATGCAGCAGGCATCCTCAAAACACAGCAGCACTATCTTTTTCCTGTTTTACCACAAAGGACAAAAGCAATTCTTCAGTTTATAGGTCTCACCCTATTGATAATAATTTCAACTGAAACAGACAAAAATGTGTGTTCTGAGAATTGGAGTGGATGCTTCAGGGTACTCTTTAGCTTCTGTTGCTATGATTTAAATGTACACTTCATGCCATGAGTCCACTTTTTTCCCCTGCTATTGCTTTTACCCACTCAGTACAAATTCTTGTGCAGAAAGAGTAGTCAATGATATCCTTGCTCATGAAGCTTCAAATGGGAAAATCTATTTTTTCTAGAGCTATTCATATGGGGAGATGAGAAAAATAAAAAAAAAAAATCATGCACAATGTTTTTGTACACATAATGAGTATAAACTAAGAGAAAAATGCACATAAGCCAAAAGAAAAACAATATCAACTATGTTCACAGAGGGATGAGAACATAGATACAGTGCAGGATGAGAAGAATATTTTCTGCCTGGTCATGCGAGCAGTATGACACTGTATGATGAAGTTCCTTCTCCTGCTGTTCAGCAGCAGTGTATTGCTTCATTGCTTCAGTCACTGGGTTACTCATCTTGTGAGGTAAGTTGTCTTTCATGCAAGAAATTGATTTCATATTTTGTGCATGTTTTATATATTGCCTTATGTAGCCTTCAGTTTGCTTTTGTAAAACTAAATTGTCTCGCCTTCAAATTCATGTGCCTATTCTATTCTGATGGCAGTGAGAGTTGCTACCTTACTTTGTCTCACAGCATGACCTAACTTTCACCAAAACCATACTTCCATGAACTTTTCCATGGTGAGACACATCCTGAGGTGTGAATCAGGACAGTGCTTGCATATCTCCAGCCAAATGATCATCTGAATACCTTCTGATACCTATTAGTTTCACTCCATAGAAAGTACCACTTTTGAAACTATTATGTGTTTGGTTTTTTTATTTCCCCAGAGAGTGATAGAATAATCCTGTGTAAGCCTGTCAGCTTGAAGCCTGAGGGGAATTGTTGATTTTTTCCTGATCTCCAGTGAGTTGGAAGCCTGTAAGGGCTTTCAAGTTCTGCTAGGAAGACAGACCAGAATGGTCCAATGGCTACACTGAAAAAGGTTGATTTATGGGTCTTGAAACATCTGGAGGCATTTCTCTTAAAGCCAATTAGTTTAAAAGTCAGAGAAAATGTGAGATTTATAGTGATGCTGGAGAAATACAAGCAAGCCAACTGCTACCCACGTATAATGATAGAAAACAGATACCTTCATTTGATGGCACAGCTTTGTGGTCCATATGTCAGAAATCTTAGGCAAGGAAAGCTTGGTAATTTTTCTTCTCAAAGGAAAGAAAAAATTTGCTCAGGAGAGGCTGCTTCTGGCCTCCCTTCACTCCTGTCCTGCTGTTAAGATATAAAACATTGTGAAGGTGGGCAAGTAGTTCGGTTCATTAGGCCTGGGCAACACCCACAGCTGGTGAGGAAAGTGGTCATGAGGAGGAGGAGCACAGAAAGCTGTTGGTGTCAGGGCTGGCAACAATCCTGGACAGTGAGGGGTTTCCTTGCTGATCACATGGACGGGGGCTGTAGGACACCCTGGCCAGGGGGCAATGACAGGCAGCACAACACATGACTGAACTGAGCAGACCTGAGCAGGACCCCTTTACTGATAGCATGAGCCCAGAATATATTGTTTTTCATGTCATTGACACGGTGTCATTTTGGTTCATGACAGCTAGAGATTGCAGTTACATACAGCTAAAGGAGAAGGGCTCATGTGGGAGTATTCCACCTGTATTCTGGGAGGTAATTTGCTTTTCAGATAATATTCATATTTTCCCAAAGGTAACATCAGCCTGCTTTCTCTTTTCCCCCTCCAAAAAAATCTATTTATTTAAATCTTTTGTTTGTTTGTTTTAGATTTTTTTTCTTGTGAAGTACAAGATACTGTTTAATGGGTGGTCAGACAATGTAGTTGCTGTCCTTGACTTCTTGTGCAGGGACTAGGGCACCAGTTCTAGAAAACCTGAAAAACTGTTCCATCTGTAAGTGGCTGGCAGAAAAGTTGTACTTCAAAGATATATTTACTTTGTGAAAGAATAAAGAAAAAAAAAAAAAGAAAAGGCATAGTAGTATGGGGTTCAGCTAATCTAGTGGACAATAATAATTTCTTGAGTGTCATCTATCTTTTAAAATTAAAATAGCTGATGGATTCTAGCCAGTAGGTGAAAAATTCAGTTATTGCAGGTAAGTAGCTCACAACATGCTCATTTCAGTTCAATTCAATTCACTTCAGTTTTAGTATTTTGATGGCCAAGTTGCACTTCACTATGAAGAGGTAAAACAAAGATTCTTCATTACAAGATTCTTTTCTTGCAAATCTCTTAGAGAAGTGTTCATGTATCCTGGGGAGTTTTCAGCTGATATTTTCAAAACTGCTGATACAAAATATAATCAACATTTCTAGGAAAAGAAGGATGAAATAAAACTGTTACTATCTTCTTTTTCAAATAGAAAAAATTATTGACAGTCATTGAAATCTGACATACATCTATTTTTTTGTTGTTTAGCTGGTAGTTTTAAAAATCTTTTTTCTACAATTTTAATGGAACTTGCTGCTTTACTATTAAATAGGAATGATATTCCAATATTATTTTCTTTCAAGAATAATTATGTAAAGCACTTTGCCAAAACTGTACACATACAGTGAAAGTAAGTGCAAACTTGCTGGAATAAATCAGCATGCATTGTCTGATTAAATGCACAGATAACTGTTCTCTACTCATTCCTGTTTTAGAAATGTGTGGGTTTTTTTCCCTTTCCCCTACGAATCTTCACATATCTTCACTTTGAATTGTAAGTCGTCATCAAAATCAATTCACATTTCTCTACCATTCTCCCCTCTGTATTGTATACCACCAATCTAATTACCAACAATGCGTTGCATGAAGAATTTACAATATTTTCACTGGAAGGTGCTGTTTTGGGTTTCCGTTTTTTTTATTACTAAGCTTTCTAAGAAATAAATGTCACTCTTGAGGTAGGCATGCATGTTCATCATGTGAATCTCCTGGCTGATTCATTGGTTTGTCTTAAAAATATATATATATTTTTTAATTTCAATCCTGGTGTATTTGATGCTATCAATATCTTCTACAGTCATAAGTAGTAACCAGGGTTCATTATTTTAGTTCTCACAGAATTACTTGTTTTAAAGCTACCCTGAGTTTAACTTTATTACCAAGGTTGGTCCTCCAGAAACTATGTTAACAGCTTTCAAATAGTTAAAATTTTGAACTACTCTTTCAGACTGTTCCACTTTTAGAAAGTTGTCACTGAGTACTTGAATGCCACATAGCATGGCATAGCGTTCCAGGGCTATGAGTAAACATTTCCCTTCTGTTCCACTTCATTGTATTTCCCTGGAAACCTGCATTTAAGGTGCAACTGCCTGGCTTCAGGGCGAGTCTAAGTTAAACAGTATGCTGGCTTTAGGGTTTAGATAATTTGGTGATGTGACGGTGAAAATAATTGAGGTAAGTAATTTCAGTAGTCACCAATCATTCTCTAGCATTTTGGGCTGCAGACTAGTGTGCTTAGATGAGCTTGTTAAATATTTTCTTTAAAATCCCATGGAAGATACTGCAGCAGGCACAGCTAGCAAGAACAGAACTATAGATAGTAACCACTGTGGAAGAAATAGTTCCATTATCTTAAATAATGGAGTTCAGAGGAAGAAAGATAAAGACATTTCCCCTTGTTATTATAAATCCTCTAAGCATCAGGATCAAAAGTGGGAGACAGATGTCTCTGTGGTATGAGTGGAAAAAAAATTAGAAAGCACAACAACTGCGGGATTTTTTTTAATGCATGCAAAGTTCTTGACATTAATCTGTCATTGCACAAATTTTTCAGCTACAGTACTGTGTGTCTTCTGTAACTGGAAGGCTTGACTGACTTGTTCATGAATGTGATGGGTTTGGGAAAAAAAAAATTCCTAAACAAAGGTGGAGCTTTTTTTTTTTAAGTCAAAAAGGATGTGACAGAAACAGGTAGAAAGTGATTTATAGCAGCTGACATGTGGAGCTGTTAGTCCTGCTTTTATTCTGTGTGTCTTTTTGCCTCTGGTGTTAACCCTATGCCTATCAGTAATTTTAATCTGTTTTCCCAACATAAAAGCAAGAATCCAAAGTAACAGCATCCCACCAGAAATTGGTGTGATTTATCATAGCACAGAGATCTCTAGAGGGATGACTGGTGAAAGGCTGTCATTCTGTGACACTCTCAGAAAGATACTTTTAAAAGTCAGAGGAATTGCAAGGGTCAGTTCTGCAAAACCAATGTTATTCACTGAAATCTGTAGAAGCCTCTCTTGCTTGCTGAAGCCTTTCACTTGCATGGTACAAAATTCCAGGTGGAAACTGGCACTCTCAGACATAAGGTATTAAGATGCACTGAAGTGCATGTTTGTCTGAAAATTCAGACAGACATGTTCACACATTTGGCCTTAAAGCAGTAACACTGAAAGAGTCCATCATTATTTAAAGGCATATTTTTGAAAAATGCTTAAAAGTGAGTCCTAAACAAGTCTGTCTCCTTTATATAATGAGACTTTGTTGTAGGCAGATGTACTTGTACCTATGATTCCTATTCAACTCTATTCAGCAGAAAAAATGCTTAGCTCTCTCCCACACAAAATCTAAACTAGTTCCTTTTAAAACCAGACAGCAACCATCCGCAAATTTTGGTATGAGTGTTTTATTATTCAAATCTTTTTGATTTTAAATTAATTTAATTATATGAAAGGTTTAAAAAGCTCGTGAGCAAGAAAATATTCTCTTTACTTCTTTACAGCAATGGAATATTGCGTTTTTGAGGGCTTATTATTTGTGTGTTTTTTTCCCTCAGAAACGGTTCTTTTGTAGGAATGTAAAATAAATGTACTTGGTGAGTATCTATGCTCTGTAGACATAGGTGACAATGGTACAGCCATGATGTGATCACTGAGGTTTAAAGTTGTTTGTAAATCATGAATTCATCTACATAAGGCTTTTTCCCTAGCACATGGGCTGAGGTTATGTCTGTTCTGCTTATCTTTGAGATGAATCATAGTCTGAATACACCTGTCTCTTCCCTATTGCTTAAACGATCACTTATTACAGATTATACTGTTCAGACAGCAAAGGTTAGGAGAGATAAATCTTTCTGCAAACAGTTGAAAAGAACAGTCAGCAGATAATGAATTCTTCTGTAATGTAGCATTTGTAAAATTAAAGAAGTAAAATCTATGGTTTTTAAGGAAAAGTGAAAAAGTATGATAAAAAGGAATGACACTGGTTTTGATTTTTTGTTTTTTGGTAACCAAGAGAAATTTTACTAAAGCTGTGCCATCCCAAGGGAAATTAGTGAGGGAAATTAATGATGTTCCTCTGTTGCTTAAGGCCAACTGTTGTTGCCATAGGGTGCTGTCCTCAGAAAGACATGGATAAAAGGACTTTTTTTGATGTAACCTCCCTTTTCTATATTTATGTATATTTGTGTTTTCTCAGTGCCTAGCCAGTCCAAGCACCATTGTCCATTTACTATCTGCTCTGCCTCAAATAACTGGAACATCACTGGGATAGAGAAGCCTTCTTTAAGTGGCTCTTGGGTGACCACAAGGCATTATGACTGTGCTGATTTTCATACAGAAGCTCCGTGGGTGAGGGAAGTTGCAGGAGCATGATATGAGTTAACAATAAGTTGTGTTGGTCTTGCTAGGAAAGGAAGTAGGTGACATTATGGGAAGAGTCATTGCCTCATGAGTTCTTTCACTGAAGAAAGGCCTTAGCTTCTAGGTTCCTGTCACTGCTGTACTGAAATGGCCTTTCTGTCTCTCACAGCTGGGGATTCTCTGTCCACGGGAGGTGCCAGCCTGCGGGCATTCAGGATCATCTCCAAAGCTTCCACCCAGGCATAAGGGTCCTGACTCAGTAACAGTAATAGACAGAAAATTGCATCCTAAATCATATGGTCATAGAAACATTCAGGTTGGAAAGAAACTTTAAGATCATCATGTCCAACTGTTAATCGTAGTCTTCCACTAAACCACATCCCTAAGCACCACATGTACACATCTTTTCAATGCCTGCATGGATGGTGACTACCCTGGTCACTTACAATGCTTGACAACCCTTTTAGTGGAGAAATTTTTCCCGATATCCAATCTAACCCCCTCTTGGTGCAACTGGAGGCCATTTCCTTGCCTCTTATTTCTTGTTTCTTAGGGGAAGAGACTGACCCTCACATTGCTACACCCTCCTTTCAGGTAATTTTAGAGTGATACGGTCACCCCCAAGCCTCCTTTTCTCCAGGCTAAACAACCCTGGCTCCCTCAGCTGCTCCTCACAGGGCTCACTCTCTAGACCCTTCAAAGCTTTGCTGCCCTTGTTGGACTTGCTCCAGAACCTCAATATCCTACTTGTAGTGAGGGGCCCAGAACTGGACACAGGACTCAAGGTGTGACCTCACCAGTGCCCAGTACAGAGGGAAAATCACTGCCCCGGTCCTGCTGGCCACACTGTTTCTAACTCCTTTTTTTGTTACTGTATTTAGAGAAACATTTTTGTTGTCAGTAGCCAGACTAAGTTCTAATTGGGCTTTGGCCTAACATTCTCCCTGCATAACCTCCCATAACATCCCTCTTTTCCTCCTGAGTTGCCTGCCCCTTCTTACAGAGGTGATACACTCTTTTATTTGTTCCTGAGTTCCAACCAAAGCTCTCTGTTTAGCCAGGACAGTCTTCCCCTCTGGCTCGTCTTTCAGCACATGGGGACAGCCTGCTCCCATGTCTTTAAGATTTCCCTCTTGAAAAATATCCAGCCTTCCTGAGCCACTTTGCTATACAGGACTGCCTACCAAGGGACTCTCTCAATCAGGCTTCTTAACAGGCCAAAGTCTGCTTTGCAAGTTCAAGGTGCTAGTTTTGATCAGCTCCCTCCTTACTTCTCCAGGAACTGAACACTCCATCTACTTCATGATCATTTTGCCCAAGACTGCCTCCAATGGTCACATCACCCACCTGCCCTTCTCTGTTCACAAAGAACATGAAGCAGGTCTCAAATCCTCTGAATGCTCATCATGTAGTCTTCTCACTGAGGCCACAAAGATTCTCTAACTATGACTTAATCAAAACCTTGTAATTTTGACTGTAATTTCAAGAGTTTCAAACATGGATAATTACAAAAACATCAGGTGTTTTTGTAACAGGGTTTTTTTTTACCATAGTATTGAAATTTCCTAGCCAACTCATTTGGTTGCATTCTGAAAAAAAATCTGTCTTTGAATGATAGAATTAGGAAGACAAATTAGAAAGCACTTACTAGTGAATGTACAAGATAAAAGAATTGTCCAAGCCAGTGTAGCAAAGACTCAAACCTATGAGATAAGCTGTGGCAAAGAACCAAATGAAAGCATGCACAGTTTTATATAAGCATTCGAACTTCAAATGCTCTGATCTGTGGGTTTGTTTGTTTGTTTGCCTGTTTTTTTCTTTTTGTCTCTTTAAAAAGAAAAAGTTTAAAAGTTTAAAACATAATAGTTTTTCAGGACAATTGGATTACCAACCTGTAATGATTTTGTTTTCAAACCATTAAGGCCAAGCTATTTGCATTCATTTATGATGAAGTGGAAATAGGATTTGTCAGCAAGTCGTAAAAGCAACAGTAAATTAGTCTGTCATCACATAATACACAAAGTTAAGCACTACAATAACAACTTATGTTGACATAATACAGAGAAAACAGTACATGAGGAGAACTAAATTCTATGGAATACTAGCAATAAGGATTTTAATATTAGAATGAAAGTAAGCTATTAAAAGACATGTAAAGGAGAACTTTGAATGCACTAAGTGACATGATGTCAGAAGAAGGATCTGTAAAAAGAAACTGAATAAAAGAGCCGAGATGTTTACTAAGTATTAACAAAAATGACAAGCATCCTAAAGACAGAAAAAATGCAATTTGAGAAGGCAGCTGTGATTAAATGAAAGTAAACAAGCTGGAACAAGGAGGAAAGGTCTTTCTATAAATTGCTTTAGTCTGGAAATATGTCCTGATCAAATGAGATGGTTACATAAGACTGTCAAAAGGCACCATTAAACCTATTACCGATAGACTGCTCAGCTACCATATAATCAAACTGTGTTAAAGGATTCTTTCTGATAACACTGACATTAAAAGATATCATCAGACCCAGCTATTATTATCTTTAATAGAACCACAAGTAATATGAGGTGAAATGTGCTCAGCAAGATCAACATGTTGCTCATCATGGGTGAGGTTTGTTCTGTCATATTACTTTTAAACAGACTGTTTATTTCATTTAATAGTTATAAAGAAATATAATGCAATGAGAATGTTCTGCTTTATCCTTCAAGTAGTTGGTAGGAAACATGGCATTAAGTCAGTCTTTCATCTCCCAATTCTATTTTCATCTTTTTTTGCTAACATGTCAGTGAATAAACTAATAAAAAATCCAAATTCAAATGCAGCTCAAATCCATCATAACACGCCTTAGCAAGCTGTCATTTACTTCCACTAAGCATATAAAGCACTGCATCAAATTAGTCTGTGCTTACAATTTCTAGAAGAAAATGAAAGTTAAAAAAAATCTCATTGGAAGGTTTCATCTGTGTCCTTTTGAGTCAATTGTGAGAAATGAATCCATAGCAATTAGCAACAAAGCATTAAAGAATTGCAAGAATTCACCCAAATTATCTTTGCAAATAGATTCAAAGTTGAAAGTCTTGAAACTGAAACACAGCAGTCTTTTGAGTGAATTGGTGCAAATAATGTGTTAATGGGAGATCTTGGGTGATAAATGATTGTCAAGAACAGAGGTTGATAAGTAATTGATTTTCAGTTTTGCAATCAAAGAATTATTCTGATTGGAAGCAAACAAAGATTTTTCTCTTTTTTTTTTTTACTAAAATGTAAAGGTTAACAGATTTCATGTAGAATAAACTAAAAAAGAAATCTTATTTCATTATATTGGGAGGTATTTTAAAACAATGCAAAGTAAAGATGTTTGTCTACTTTAATTAGCTCTGTACCACACTACAGGTTCATTGTCCTTATTGGCTATGATTTCCTTTGACATAAATAGGAACCTATGTTCATGGCTTATACGTTGATGTATGTGTTTAGACAATGAAATGTAGGTGAACTGTATCCTGTCCTTTCATCATACACAGTTAAATCTAGTAGGATGAACTGCATCCCTTTCCTACTTACAGGCAGAATGAATTGCTCTGTGGAGGTTCCTTTCTCTCTTCCTTCCATGGCAAGATGTTAAGTGAGATCTCTTAAAAAATGGCTCTCAGACTGGCCATTCCCCTGTCAGTATGATATCAGCTCCTGGCTACATGTAATTACCATTGACACAATTTCATGTCATACATGGGAGAAAGTGGATAGTCCAAAAAGCAAGAATAAAAACATTTATCTGAACAGTGGGCCCAGAAATCAAGAAGCAGGTAAAGATCTTGAACTTTGATCTTGTATATACTAGATGAATACTTTAGATCCTGGGTAACTTGTAAAAGACTGTGATCATCATACCAGTATCTTTTAGTATATAAAGTAGGGAAACAAAAAAAAAGAGCTGTTGACATTTTTCAGTGAAGCCAACCTCCCTCCCCAAAATTTCTATACTATCAAGCAGAATGTTTTTGATTGAAGCAAATTTAATTATTAAAATAATTATATTAGTCAAAAATATTGCAATACTAAATCAGAATGGACTCCCTATTGACTAAGTTTTCCTTCATATGATCAAAATTTTGAAGGTAACCTGCCACTCAAATCTTCTGTATTTTATTAATTTTGAAAAGGATTCCACTATGCATTAGCAAAATATTTAATTAATTCAGCTCACCAAAAACCATTACCATTAATTTTTTGCATGATTTTTATTAATTTGATCCAAGTGCACATGAACAGCTTGATCAGAACTGATGCAAAATGATGTCTCCTTAAAAAGTTGTGAAAATTTGCACAGGCAGAAAATAATTAGCAAAGCTGGTGCTAAGATAAACCTCTTGCTTTGAATAAATTCTCAGAAACCAATTTTTGCTTCATATACTGACGACAATTTGCAAGCAGTCACCCCTTTTATTACATTCAGTTGCTAGCTCAAAGAAAAATGCCATGCTATGAATTACTGACATCACTTCCCACAGTAGCTGTGGTCTCCTTGGGGTTCTTTTGGCCGAGTACCAAACTAGCTCTGCTTGTGACATTTTGTTTGATAACATCATAAAGTGGTAAGGCCATGGAATGTATACATAGCAGTATGCACTAATAAAGTGTTTATCCTTTAATGTCTCCCAGATGCTTGCCTATAGCTTTTTTCAGAAGTAAAGAGAAAGAGTTGGCTGGATGTGATCTTGTGTTTATATTATCTGCTGGGTCTACGTGATAAGTCACATTCTTTCCTCCTTTGCTTTTGTAGAATCAGTAAAGCAAGTGCTGCCTTGAAGGTCTGTTCCTCTATGTGTAACGAATGCCAGGTCCATTAAATATCTGGGATCAAATGGTAATAAAACTGGATGTTAGAAGAACCTCATTGAGGGAAAAGCAGTCAATAATTTCTGTGTTACACAAAATTACAAAATTCTGTGAGACTCATAATGTTTGACTCCAGGGAGTTTTGTAATTATTAGAATGAACAGAAGACTTCCCAAATTTAGGAGAACATTCAAGGCACAATATGTTTATTCTGCCATTCAGTAAGAAAGGGCACGACGCTTGGGATTCTTTATTACTTACCTTTTGACACTGTTATTTATGGTTGTTGAGACAGGTGCAAATGGCAATTGTTGTGACTACCTTTGTACTTACATTTTGCAGAGCTGTAAATCACCAGCAGAATCAGCGAGTGCCGCGGGGCAGTAGAAAAATGAAACCCTGGCTTTTTACCCAGGTAGGAGTATCTGTTCAGCTAAGGCTGAAAATCAATCAAGAAAAATCAATTGAAATATTTTTACAAGACAGTAAAATGAAAATGTGATGTTAGAAGTTTTTCATTGTTTACTCTGTGTGCTGGTTTTGGCTGGTGTAGAGTTAAGTGCCTTCAGAGTAGCTGGTACTGAGCTGTGTTATGGCTTTGTGACCAAAATGGTGTTGATATCACAGCGATGTTTTAGTCACTGCAGAGCAGCCTCAAGGCCTTTTCTCTTTCTAACCCCACCTCAGCAGTGAGGAGGCTGGGTGTGCAGAAGAAGCTGGGAAAGGACACAGCCAGGACAGCGGCCCCCAAGTGACCAAAGAGAAATTCCAGACTGTATGGCATCATGTTCACCATATAGAGCTGGGGGAAGAAGGAGGAAGGGGGAGACATTCAGAGTGATGGCATTGGTCTTCCCAAGTCACTGTTATACATGATGGAGCCCTACTTTCCTGGGGATGGCTGAACACCTGTCTGCCCGTGGGAAGTGGTGCATGAATTCCTTGTTTTGTTTGTGCAGAAAGCAAAAGCTTTGCTTTATCTATTGAACTGCCTTTATCCTAACCCGTGAGTTTTCTCACTTTTGCTTTTCTCATTTTCTCTCTCATTTTGATGCATGAGGAGTAGGTGCACAGTTGTGTGGTGCTTAGTTGCCAGTTGGAGTTAAACCAAAACACTTTGTCATGAGATACCAGGTAATATTTTTGAAAATGTTTAAATGCTTTTCAAGCCCAAGTATTCTTTCAATTGCAATACAGACATTTAAGCCCAGACTATTTACGCTTGTCAAAGCACTTCACAGTGTATGCAATTTATTCTCTGTCTGTTACAGTAGCATCTGCCAGCACGGTGATCATCATCAAGGGTGTGATCTTTGGTTGACAGCAGAAACTTCCATTATACAAACAGTTGTACTGTCAAAACTGAACTTTTGCTGAATTAGCTAATTTTACTTGAAAGGACTGGAAGAGAAAATGTTAGTGGAGGCACTGACTTGTCAGGATGACATCAAATACCTTTGTGTCTGAATTTTTCCAAGTCCAAAAATAGTTTTAAATGTGTGCATCCTATTTTACTGAAGTGCAGAACTGCAAAGGCTCACTGTGAAAGATCCAGGACAGGGTTGTGGGTCTTCAGGTTTGCCTGCAGAATGCCTGGGTGTTATGGACATGGTCCTACAGAGTCCCACATCCCATATTAGCACACCTCCCTGTGCACAGTCTCTGAGGCACTTTGGAAAAAAATCTGCACAGTTAGCACCTTGAACAGGTTGTAGCTTAAAGTCAGCTTTCTAATGGGAAAGCTCTCCTGAGAGCCACTAAACACCAAGCACAGGGACAATCCCCAAATGCCACCTGCTGCATGTCCCAATAACGATGCAAGAACATAATTTTGTCCAGTGAAGAACCACAGACAAATGGGGATAACACAAAGCTCGTAATCTTTTCTTAAAACTCCACCTTTCTGGAGTGGTAGAAACAGTAGCACTCTGATTCACTAACAAACATATATAATGATAACACATATCGAGAGAACAAGAGATTCCTTTCTCTGTAGTACCTGAGGGGATCAAATCAGCTGTTTCTACCTTTCACTTGGGAGGTTATAGTTACTTTCCACCCATTGCACTGGAGCTGTGCAAAAGATGATGACCCTATGTTGAAGAACATAGCAACAATCTGATGGTCAGGACTGTCAGCTACAGGGGAGAGAGAAACACAATGAATTATATTTTCATTGCTTCAGATCAAGACTTTTCAAGAAGATATGCTGTAGTAATATGCAAACTTTTTGTTCAGTTTGGAAAAGGATCAGATGAAATATAATCACCATTCATATGCAGACAGTCAGTTTAAATGACCTAACAGGTCCCTTTCGGCCTTTATTTCTGTGGTTCTATATGCCAAAGCATTAATATTAACTGGAAATTATCAGGTTGAATGAATAAGTTCTGTAAGATTTACTTTACATTGGCCTAGATAAGGATTAAAGAGGGGTGAAACAGATTTAAATATAAGAAGAGCTAAAAATAAAGTAAACAATATAATATTTGCATTATTACTGTGTTCTCCTCAACTTGGTGTCAACTTATTTTAAAAGATATTTAATGTTTTAGGAAAGAACTGCCTTAACAGTAACAAAAAAAGAGGATATTTTCTGTACTGAGGATAAAGTAACAATTATGATTGGCTGGGTTTTTCTAGAATACCAGAGAATCATAGAATGGTTTGGAAGGGACCTTAAAGGTCATCTAGTTCCAGCCCCCCTGCCATGGTCAGGGTACATCTTCCACTAGTTCAGGTTGCTCAAAGCCCCATCCAACCTGGCCTTGAACGCTTCCAGGGGTGGGGGCATCCATGACTTCTCTGCGCAGCCTGTTCCAGTGCCTCACCACCCTCACAATAAAAAAATCTCTTCCTAATATCTAATCTAAACCTACTCTCTTTCAGTTCTTCCTTGTCCTGTCACTATATTCCTGTGTCCCTCTCAAGCTCTCCTTTAAGCCCCTTTTAGGTGCTGGAATTTTGCTATAACCTCTCCCCAGAGCCTTTACTTTTCCATGCTGAACAACCCAGCTCTCTCAGCCTGTCTTCATAGAAGACCTGCTCCATGCCTCTGATCATCTTGGTGCCCCTCCTCTGGACTCATTCTAACAGGTCGATGTCCTTGCTTTTCCGAGGATCCCACAGATGAATGCAGCACTGAAGGTGGGGTCTGCTGGGAGCAAATAATATATTCTATGCCTAATCTGGAGATGGGAGACAACTGAATCAAGTGATTAATTTTTTAAAATGTATGCTGAGTCTAATAGAAGGGATGTGCTTTACGGTGTTTGTTTAAGGGATATGAGCAGTCCTTTGCATAGAACAGGATTGGTAACCACAGTTATTGGTTTAAAAAATAACGTGCACGCAGCCTTTTTTGGTCATTTCTCAAGACTGTGCTTAAACCAATGGCCTAGTGTTCAAAACTCGGTACTATTAAGATCTCTCAAATGATCACTAGCAATCAGATAGTTGATTTCCTTTCTTAAAATCACTAAGATATTTTTAGCCTGGGTGGGAATTGGATTTCACTAGGTGCATATAACACTGTCAAATTGGTTTGATTCTTGTTTTCCTTCAGAGACACAGCTCTGTCAATAATCTCCACAGTGCACAGGTTAATTCAGTCATGGATTCCAAGCAGCAAACTGAGCAGTAGAAATCTGGCTATGGAAGAAAGAGTAGTTTGTTGCAGGGGATTGCATTATACAAAGAGCCTTGATATGAGCCAGTGCCCAAACTTGTCCTAGTGATCAGGGTTCAATCTGTGCCATCACTAACAAGGTCAGTACAGATGGACTTCAGGCAGCTAAAAATTCAGTCAAAAGGGAATATATTAACTGTATTTAGGGACTGTAGCTATAGTTAGATTTATCATGAAACTGAGTGTAAGACAAAACAATCACATCAATTTAATTTATAAAAATAAAAAATGGCCATGAACTTCAAATATTTTAAGGTCAGAAGTCACTGTTTGATGTCCCGGTTAATATAGATCATAGGACTTTCATGAATTAATTAGCATTGACTTCTATGAGACCAAGACCTTTACTGTTTATGTTTTCCCTATTACATGTAACTGCTGAAATCACCAGATCAGAAAGAAATTTAAGATATTTTTCAGTTCATTCACTTCAAACTTTTCAATGTTATTTGCAGTCCACTGCATCAATGTCATATGCTTCTATAAAGGGAACTCATATGCCCTTTCTCATCTGGGCTCTGCAAGAGCATAATTCTTATTAGCTCCAGGTAACTATGTAGCTATGTGAAAATAAAAATGATAGCAAACTGATATTTCACAGAGAAAGGGAGGGAGAGGAAGAAGAATGAGATAGACATGGAATGGCATAAATGTGTTTTCTCTTGTCTGTAGATCAATTTGCAGACTAATGGGATAAGCAGGTCAAAAAGAAAACACCCTTATCTGTTTTAAAAGGTCATTGCAATGGATATCTCACTGCTTTTTACAAATAACTCTTCCTTCACATTTTTAAAGGAAAGTGAAATCTTCAGTATGCAAAAGTGAGAGGAGTCTTTTATCCAAATAACTCAAAAGGGGATACCTTTGTGACAAAATATGAATATGGAGCTTATGTGGGAGTTCTTCCCATGCATGTTCCCTTTGCCTGTGTAGATCTGTAAGTATAGGGAAATCTCTACCTGATGAAGTTGCTGTTGCATTTACTGACTACTATTGGATTTGTACTTATTTTTTTATTATTTTTTTATTTTTAATTTTTTAATTGTTTTGTGAATAGACGTAATGTTTGGAACCCACAGCAACTTGTGGCAACTAATTCAATATGTTAAATACATACTGTATGAAAGCATTCCTCGTTTATTTTGAATCATCTTCTTGATCATGAAACCTGATGATCTAGTTTATTTGGTCATTTTTTATACTTTTCTTTTTTTATTGGATGTGGCTGAGCTAGTGATAATTTTTCTCTATAGCAGCATGTATGGTGCTGTGAATTTGTGATCTGAACAGGGTTGACAACATAGGGATGATTTAGCTACTGCTGAGCAGTACTTGCACAGAGTCAAAAGTGCTTGCACTTTTCTTCCTCTCACCCCGTCCTGGCAGTGAGAAGGCTGGGGGTGCACAAGAAGCTGTGAAGGGACACAGCCAGAATGAATATCCCCTCGGAATATCCAAAGGGATATTCCATACATATGGCATCATGCTCAGTGATAAAAGCTTGGGAAAGAATGAGTTCATGGCTATGGGGTTTGTTTTCTCGAGTAACCATTAAGTGTGCAGAGATTCTGCTTTCCTGTAGATGGCTGAACACCCATTTGTGGATAAATTTCTTGTTTTGTGTGTACAGCTTTGCTTCACTCATTAAACTGTCTGTATCTTGGTCCATGCTTTCTCAGCTTTTGCTGCTCAGATTTTCTCCCTCATCCCACTGGGGGTGGTGGTGAGTGAGTGACCTGGTGGGTGCTTAGCTGCTGACTGGGGCAACCCACCACAACTGTCTGACAAAGTTTTCAGCTTTCTTCATGAGTCTTCTAGAGTTACTATATTCTTTTCTGAGACGTGAGAATTAGGGCTACACATGATTTGCAAGATGCAAGTGCGTCACAGAATTGAATGGTGAAATAACAATTTTGTCTGTTGTGGTATCTATTCCTTTCCTTAAAAATTTTTATCATTTTGCTTTCCTGTGTGATAGCTATGGGTAATTTTCTTAGATTATCTGTTGTAGTATAGAGAGAGTTTTTTCCTCAGTGGTAATTAACTAGTTCAGAACTCATCATGCTACATGCAATTTAAGATTGCTTTTACCCCATGGGCACAATTTTGCATTTATTAAGACAGAATTTCATCTGCTAATTGCAGTGTCCTTTTAAACCCCCTGTAAGGAGTCAGTGGGCCAAAGAGTACCTACAGAGTTCTCTTGAGATATACTGTTCTATACCAATCAAGGTGATAAACACTACAGAGAAAAAGGACTCCAGGAATTTGAACTAGATTTTCCAGAAAGCTATGACAGAGATTTTTTTTGTGCATAATTATTCTCTGGGAAAACCTTATATAAGTCACAGTGATTTATACTGGCAAAAGAAAGTGATGTTTCACTTTATCTTTAAATCATGTGCCTATTATCTCAAGTTATTAAAAAAGAAGTTTGGTACTAGCCAATCCTTTTTCTACTTTAATAATCTAAAAATGAACAGATCGTCCTCTCACATTAATGAGCAATATTAACATGTCTTCAGCTTGAGACGAATGGTCACTTTGAGCTATACTTTTCTGACACCAATAACTGAGTTCAAAGACTTAACTAAATACAGATTAGAGTGGGAATTTACAAGGGATCATATGACTGAATAGTTTGGTCAGGTAAAATAGAAAGGAGATTAATTTCTCCTTGAAAACATTGGGAAGTCCCTTATTAATCTAACATATCAGACCTAAGAAAGGTGCTGCTACTAATACATGTGATACTTTTGTAAAAATATTTCGAATTTAAATTTGAACATATTTAAAAGGAAGTTGTCTCAACCACTTGCGATTGCTTTGCTATTCTCAGAAAAGCAGTTATTAATTCTTTTTCCAGAATGGAGTAAATAATAAAGTTATGGTTAAAGACTGGGTCAGTCCAGAGCAAAAGTCAAGACTGTATCTTAGTAAATATAATGGTATTTTCTGAGGAGACTACATATTTTTAAGACAATGGCCTAGGAATCTTTCAGATCTAATTTCCTGATTTTGTTCAAAAGCAAAAGGTCAAAGCAGGTGCATTGGAAGAGGATAAAATATGCATGGAGTAAGTTTATATTTGAGATAGAGTAGAATATCAAGGGTAGATATTTTTCTTTATCAAATGTTATACTTTTTACTAATCTATACCCACTGACACCATTTCAGGTCCCAGAAGTGTTGTTGTTTTGTTAAACAATAAGCAACTCAGCAGCTGAAGGGGAGGCGTAAGATGTGGGTTGAAAATAACACTTATTCACAGACCTTCACATTCTCTTCCCAAATCTATATCCCTAGCCCAATTTTTTTTCCTGCCTCTTACAATGCATTAAATGTTTAAAAACATTATATTGGACAGGCTCACCCTGTAACAAGAATCAAAGACATAAAAGACAGAGACATCAAAGACATAAGCATGGCAAAGTACAATTTGGTCACATGTGTAGTGGAAATGCACATATCTTTTTGCACATTTCAAGTAAAAAGCATTAAATGTGCATTCAGTGCCATGACTGTCCACCATGCATGGTGAATTGTGGTGGCTTTTCTGTCATGCTTCCTCCATTTTGCTTCCCTACCAAAGCTCTGGCTGCAACCCAGACATTCCTGGATAAGCCTGAAGTACTCAGCATAAGGTGCACATCAAAGATGGAGAAACGTAGCAGGCATGCTGTATAGGCTGGCAATGCTCAGCTGGTGGCAGCCTGTTGGGATAATTTTCAACTTGTTGCCAAAATTGCCTCCAGGCTTTGCTGTGATCCACATTTGGGACTTGGCCCAGGAACAGAGTCAGGATGCTGTGAAGTTTGTCTTTGATGCCTGTTATCGACTGTGCCCACTGCAATGCAGGCACAGCTGAAAGAAGGGTCCAGCAGCTTTCACACTTCTGGGCAAGCCTCTGATCAGCTTTCCAGATTATATCTTTCTGGCCTCTCCCCAATGGAACTGTGCCTGTCTGATACTGGCCCTTCTCTCTACTCTGTAGCTTTCAAGGAGACCTTTTCCTCTATGATTTTCTGAAATAAAGCAGTAGTGAGACTCGGAAGCAATGATGTTTTCAGTTGGCGCATTTCCCCCCAGCCAGGAGTAGCACATGCAGTTACATGATGCTCAGAGCTGACAACAGACAAGGTGACAGCTCTTACAAAGGACACTTTGGAGAAAGCTTCTGTAAGCCTCCTCACCAACTCTGAGGTGCTGAGTTGCCTGTGTTAAGATTTGTTGACTCTGAGTTTGCTGTGCTTTCTTTCTAGCTTCTTTTTCTTATCTGGGAGAGTATTGCCCTTCCCTAGATTTATGCTCCAATACCTGAAAATTAGGGGGTTTAGCTTCAAATTGCGTGGCTACTGATTTAAGGACTGTGGGTGAAAGCTCTTATCAAGGACACAAAACATATCTAACCATATCTAATTCAATACTTCCCAGTACTGCTTGGCTTGGTCTATGCTTAAGCACTAGTAGGAAAATCCAGTCTTGATCCCACTTTTTCTCCTGAGTTAAATCCTCAGGAAGTTGCAGATCAGTTATTTTCAGCTATGAATCAGACAATGAGACCACAATTAACTCTTTTGCAGGCTGTAAATTGAAGACATAGGTTCATTATATGACGTTCCTCTCAAAGCTTCATTTCTTCTCAGGGAACAGAGGAAATGTTTACAGTGTGTCTGTGCCATTTGATATTTGTGATTGGCAGGCTATAGGTGGCCAGCTTTGAGCTATGTATCCCAAACCCTCTTACAAATAATGTAAAGAAGTATAATTATTCTTATCCTCAAGTGTCTCTCTAAAACAAATCAAGTGAATGGTGCTGTAAGACTAGCAAGAAAGCCTACAGTGAATCTCTCATCTGTGGACATCTAAGTAGCATAAACTTAAAATTGAGGTGAATCCTACTTTAATCTGTTGCTTAAATGTCACCTGGATTCCATATGGTAGCATTTTTATGTAGGAGAGTGCCAACAAATTGGAGTTTGTTCTTGTTAAAAAAAAATTAATGAGAAAAGACAAAAAGTAGGTTTCTGTTCCAGGTTCGGACTCCTGACTATAAGGTGTCTGCAGTGCACACATCTAAATGTGAGCTACATACCATAATGTTAAGGGGGATCTAATTAATACTGGTAGTGCTGAAGCAGCTTTTCATCTGGGCAGATGAACAGGTCTTCTTTAGGCTGAGCTCTGAGCTCCCTTTTCACTGGCCATAATGGAAGCTTAGGCACCATAGAAATAAATAACAGTGATATTTCATCCAGTGATTTAATCTTAGTGGGTGGATGAATGACTGTGCCTTCCACATTTGTACTCACGGTCAGGCTTAGAACTGAGAACATGGGCTTGTGCTTTTGTCTGTTGTTGGCTTAGTAAATAATGCCTCACTCCTGCTGGGCTGAAAGATGTTATAACCAATTTAGTATTTGGATGCTTGGGAGAGATAAGGACTACACAATACTTTTTGCCCTTTTTGTGATATATGTATTGCTCTAGGAACTTTTATTCTTTGACAAAGGAATTTATACGCTTTTCTATGACTCTTTGAAATCATCAGCTATGACACTGTCACAATTTAAGCAAAATTGTTGTGTGAGAGTTAAAAATGTTGAATAGTATAGATATAGGGAATTCTAGGGAACTGAGGGGTATAAGGGGAACAATATTAGTTCCTGGCTGGAGACCTTCAAAAGTTTTTACAATAAATGCACATCAATGAGAAAGGAAAAAAACCTATTCTGGGAGAACATTTATTGTTATTGTCACTATACTGTTGGTTCAGGAGTTACAATAGCTCATGCTAACTCCTCATAGAAGAACTACCTGGCTGATAAGTGCACAACCTTTGTGAATTTATAACTCAGTCAAGATCTATTGATCTTTATAGTGTCCGGGCTGGGTGCCCTTAGAAAAATATGAGATCTTACAGCTTATGGAGTACAGAGTACCTTCTCAAATGAGTATTTGAATTCTAAAATTTCTAAGCTTGAATTTTTATTTTTTCACATATTCTCCTGCGTATAGAACCTGGAACCTGATTGAGACCTGGAAGAGCTTGAGAAGTCTTGCACCTGGGTCAGTAAAACACTGATGCAGGTTGAGGGATGAATGGACTGAGAGAAGCCCTGATGAGGACTTGGTGATACTGGTGTATGAAAAACTGGGCATGAGTTGTCAGTGTGTTTTTGCAACCCAAAAAGCCAATCAAATCCTGGGCTGCATGGAAAGAAGCATGGCCAGCAGGTCAAGGGAGGTGATTCTGGCCCTCTACTCTGCTCTGTTGAGACCCCACCTGCAGTGCTGCATCCAGCTCTGGGCTCCCCAGCACAGGAAGGACATCAACCTGTTGGAGTGAGTCCAAAGGACCTTGTAAGAAGGATGGAACACCTCTACTATGAGACCAGGCTGAGAAAGTTGGCGTTGTTCAGCCTGGAGAAGAGAAGGCTTTAAAAAGACCTTTTTGTTGCCGTACAGTACTTGAAAGGTGCTTATTAGAAAGACGGGGACAAGCTTTATGTCAGGGTCTGTAGTGATATGACAAATGGTAATGGTTTTAAATGAAAAGAGACTAGATTTGGACTAGATATATGGAATAATTTTTTTTAGGATAAGGGTGGTGAGACACTGAAACAAGTTGCCCAGATTTGTGATAGGTGTCCCATCCCTGGAAACATTCAAGGTCAGGTTGGATGGAGTTCTGAGCAACATGATCCGGTTGAAGCTGTCCCTGCTCATTGCAGGGGTGTTGGTCTAGACGATCTTTAGATGTCCCTTCCAACCTGTGCTGGGGTGGACTTTATGATGCTGTATCCCCTGTTGCCTGCTCTGTGCCCAGACATGAATCCTGTGTCTTTAAGCTGGGTCCAAGAGAAAGGGAAAAAAAGCCAGGTGAATTCTTCAGAGCGGTTTGTGCTCACGGACACACACACTCCCCTGCGTTCCTGCTGCACAGAGCCGAGGAAGGCACCTTCCTGCTTTTACCCAGCTTTCGGCTCTGTTTCTCCGGAGAGGGACAGAGAGTTAAAATTTTTTGCTTTTTTTTAGCTAGCCTGCTAGCTGAGGCACAAAAGTTTTTCCCCTGGGACTTTGGCTTCTTCTTCGGTTCTTCTGGACTGTTCAGCAATGCTGGAACACCACTGGGAGGCCTTACACCATGGGCCAGGGTGGGGCCCAAGCCGCACCCCAGCTCTGGAGAGAGCAAAGCCACACCTACAGAAAGGAGTCAGGTTTTCTCCACAGTGAGAAGTTTTATTATTTAATATTACTCATTCTTTTTTGGTGCCTGCATGCATCTTGCTTGTTAAATAAATAGACTTTTTTCACTTTCCTCCAAGGAATCTCCTTCCGAACCTGGTGGGGGAGGGGCTGCTGAAATCTGCCTTCTATTAGAGAATATGTTCATTTTGGACGTTTTCCTCCAAATTTCTCTCAAACCAGGACACAACCAAAACTCTTCTATGCTTCTGTATCTGCATATTGCACCTGAAGTATTTTCCATGTCTCTCGATGCTTCTTAAAATCAAGTATCTCCTTACATGAAATTTGGCTGCTTAACCATTTTCTTCAAAAGCCCACAGTCTAGGTCATGCTGCTGAGTACATCTACAAAGTCATCAATATCCATGGATATATCCATACCTGTGGATAAAATCATGCCTTCGTCTGTGCCATGGAGGTCTACTGATTCAACCTCATACTTTCTGGTATATTTCTACAACCAGATTGGAAAGCTAGTGTTACTGTGTTATACAGATACCACTTCCAGTTCAAGAATTTGCAAGAAATTGCACCTGAATCTTGAGTCTTGTGAGTAGAGCAAGTAAGAGATGACTCAGAGAGGTCTGAGAGTTTTGGTTATGTACAAGGTGAGGTAATATACCTTGTTTTTCTTCTAACAGTTTTGGGGTTTTCTGCCTGAGATTTTGTTTTGGAGGCACCTAAATTCTTTACTTTTTTTGAGTTTTATTTATACAGATATGAAAGTCTGGCAATGATGGCAGTGTACAGTAAGTTAATGTTCTCGTTTATCAGTTTTGATGTTTAATTTCTAACTACGGTACTAAAAGAAAATTGAGATGAAATATTCCCTTAAACTTGCTTAAAAACCCATTGTTTTTTTAAAATAGCACTAAAATTTTACTTTAGAAAGCTCTCTTTTCTGCTTATGAACTCTGCTCATGACAGTGTAGTTTTCAATTCAAAGCTCTATGAAGTAACTGCCTAGAAATACCCAGTTCTGTGGTGAGTTTGGGTGATTATTTGTTTTCTAAGGCAAGTGCAGTTCTGCACCTGAGAAGGTGGGGAATAGAATTGTTCTGTAGAAAAAGACCCGAGGGTGCCAGTGGGGCAGAAGTTCAAGATAAGTCAGTGCTGTGCCCTTGCAGCAGAGATGGACAACCTCATACTGGGCAACAGGAGTGTAGGCAGCACTACATTTCATTCCAGTTTTGAGCTTTCCAGTACAAGAAAGACATTGACATACTGATGTCACCAAGCCAGTGAGGGGACTTCAGCACCTGGAGTATAAGGAGGGACTGTGAGGGCTGGATCTATTCAGCCTTGAGAAGAACAGGCCATGGAGAGCCCTCGCTGTTGCCTATAACTTGGAATATAAATTGGAATACTGAAAAATATTAGTAGAAAGAAGGAAATTTCTTATTGTGAGATTGGTCAAATACTGGAGCAGGCTGCACAGAGGGGTTGTGGATTCTCCATCTATGGAGATACTCAAAACCTCACTGAATATGGCTCTTAGCCACCTGCTTAATTTGCCTTGCTTTGAGCAGGAGCAGGAGGGCCTCAAGAAATCCCTTCCAATATAGCATGCTTCATGGTTTTGTAATTCCATAGGGTAGGAATACAAAATTGCAGAGAAGTATATTGTAAAACTTGTGCTGAACTGAGGAAAACAAATGTTTTATTTGAACAAATGCTACGTTTGTTCCTTGGTTGTATAAACCATTCAAGAACCTGTCCACAGTGGAGAAATCGGTAGGTGTTATCTTAGCCACATGTTAACTTAGTGAGTTGATTACCCAGCGGGGGTGGCCACGCAGTTCGTGCTGTGTCACGGGTCACTGGCAGCACGAAGGGTCGTCCCAGGTGTCTGAAAGGTCAGACATAAATGCAAGATACAGGGCAGCTAATCAGCAACTGCAGGTTGCTGCAGGTCAGCATCTTGTGTGTCTGTGTGTTCAGCTTACAGTGAGTACACCAGGAAATGAAGGAATGAGCTAAAAGTACCCACCATTTGCGGGGGCTACGTGTTTACACAGACAGTGGCAGTAAATTAGCTTCTGGCTAGCTGATATGGCAAGTTATCACCTTCACATCCCTGCCTAGTCTCTTTTCTCCCTTTCTTCCTGTTTTGTTATTGTTGATTCTACCATTCTCCATTCTCTTTCCTCTATAGTGTGGGTTTTTTTGTTGTTGTTTTTTTATTTTTTTAATTTGTTTGTGAGCTTTTTTCTTTTCTTCCAATTCTCTACTAAATCTCAAAATTCTTTCAGCTGTTCTTCCTAATTTTCCTTTCTCCCCAGTAGTTCCTAGAAAATCTGTTACCTAAATTATCACTCTGTATCTGGTTTTTCTCTTGTTTAATCTGATTGTGAGTTCTTTAGGGTAGATATTGGACTGATTATGTTGAATATTATTGAATTTATTAAAGGAAAAAAACTTGTTCAAGGTATTTAAGCATGTGTTTGTGAAGTACCATGTAAATGCATAACAATAGATGTGATTAACACTAATAATATTACTGTTGTCAGGGTTAATAATAAGTGTGATCAATACCAATATAAATATAATTTCTCACTAGTGCAGTTGTTCAATGAAGATGGTTTTGATAATAATAAACACTGTCACCAAATATTCTTCTTGATTATAGAGAAGACATCCTAGTAATTTGCCTTGCTCATAATTTACCTGATGTAGGTAAAATATTAGATGGTTCAGTAATTATTAATGAACTTCAAGCTACTCCTTTATTGAGAGGGATAATTACTGCTTTCTTCCATTCGTCAATCACTTTGCACTGCAGCATGGACATACACATATCAAATGTACATGTTCAAGAGGGGCTTACTGAACCCTTGGGATTTTATTTTCTAGTGTTTTAATGGCTTAGCTCTGTAAGGCGTATTTTTTAACATTATGTAATTTTTTCTTTAAGAAATCTACAGTCACAAAAGGGACAGCCCTGATTATGATCTAAAAGGTGGTAAATTATTACATTAATTTTATTATGCCAAAAACAGATGGAGCAGGGAAAGTATTAGAGAAAAGCCTTACATATCTTTCGTGTTACTTTTCTCAGAGTATCAGTTCATGGCTAGCATGGCAAGCAGGCTCTTGTGCTACATGGGCTTTTGATCTACCTAAGCAGCAACTTGTATGAGCAAGGAGAGCATGAGATCCCTTTGGGTAGACACCCCAGAAATCAGCCAACAGCTGTACCTGAGTGGGACATAATGAGAGGGGTGTGGAAAATACCGTAATTCAGAATAGTTAATGGGCTTATGTGTTGGGCATTCCTTCTGGTGGAATGCAGCAATGGATATGAACCTTCTCAAAGAGAAGTGGGTTAAGCCTCTACCTCCTTCAGCCGAAGTGTCAGTTCTTGGCACTGTTTTAAAATGAGGTGGTGATTGGCCCCACCATGTCCTCAGTTTGGTGCTAACTGCAAATCTGTGCAGGGCATTTCTTATCTGCCTGATTAGGTTGGAGGGAAATGCAGTTTTTGAACCCTCCTAAAGAACTGAGAGAACTGTTCAGCAGCTCAGCTGTATCCAGACATTTATAACGGATAAGATTTTGCACACCTGGGAAACATTAATATTAACCAGCCAAGATCTTGCCAGGAATAGAACCTTGAATTCTACTTTTGTCTCATGAGTTTCTTTTCACCACTTGTCTCAAGAGTTGTGGCTTACCCACTAATGCCATTAATTATAGTGAGTTAATTAATAAACCAGCCTAGATGTATTTTATAACGTATTAAACCAAAATTGCTTTCACCTTCTCCCTTATAAAATATTTGATAATAATTAAAATAAACCCCCCCAGTTAAAAAAATCAACAAAATTATATCTATATATATTTTTAATGGTCCTGCCAAGTTGTTTAAGTTTCTGGTTCATAATGTTTGGTTTGTTATGAAGTCCTAGCTTCATATTTCACATATATTACAGTGTAAAGTTGTTTTAATTAAAGTAAACAAGTACATCGCATTTTAAAAATAAATAGAAAAGGTTAAAATTTATTTTGAAGTTCTTAGCGAAGGAACAAAATAATCCTGTGGAAGAGGACTTTAAAAATTTTAAAGCACAGCTCCACTCCAAAGAGAAGTTGAAGCCAAATATCTGGGATGTCCCTGAATTGTGGATTAGCAGAACAAAGTAGATTTTTTCTTTTTCTCTGAGCTTGCCTTTCTTTGTGTTCTTAAAAAAAACAAACCAAAAAAAATCCCTCCAAAAACCCCAAACCCTTTTGTAAGTCTTTGGAACTTTTATGTTTGGACAAGAAAAAAGGAGGCGTATGCACCCAGAGACTTGAGAATGATGGACAGTAACTGGTAGCTACAATTAAACATTAATTAGATAATCGCTCTGCTTTATTTTGAATGTTTGTGCCATCCCAGAAATCTCAATGTGCTATGGTAATTAGATAGACTTTCTGCATATATTAGACTATATTAAGACAGTTTATGTGGATAACAATTTCTTCATAGACTTGATTCATGATCACTTCCATTTTAATTAATTTATTGTTATATGAGTGATAGGAAAGTCATTCAACTGCACCCCCGCAGTGTGGACCTGAGGCCTTATGTTGAAGTGTTTTCAATAACAGAGGTAAGTTAATGTCGGGGAGACTGAATTTACATAATAAGTGGCATTTTTATGTACATGTGCAAAAAGAACTCATTTTTTACTGTAATATGACTCGCAAACATTCCCAAAGGGAAGAAATCTGTTATTGCCTTGTATCCTTGTTCTTATACATGGTAATCATGGTATGAACAAACATATGCACCAAAAAAAATCCTGTCTCTTGGATTATAAGTAGTAATTATCTCTGCTTAATATATCTGTCACACTGTTGGTAACCATCTGATGGGGAATGCATGTGCTACTTTGCATTCATTCAGGCTTTCACTAATTTTTTGAACACTTGAGAAAATTCAGTAAAGCTCAGCTGTGCCTGAAATATTAGAGTGCTACAAAATCTGCTTGATTATATCAGTCAACACTGCATCAGAGCTTTGCAATTTATGTGCTGCAAATGGATAGTTAAGTGTGCTCCCAAACTGAAACAGGTCATGACTTGTACTCTGCTCTACTAGAAATTGTTTGGCATTTACATGTTTGTTTTCCCAATGTAATAAATATCATGCAATAAGGATAATTACTTTTAATTCTGGGATGACTTGTCATGAACTTGATAGTGCAAACTTGAAGAGAGGCACAAGACAGAGCTTCTCTCTGGTGCTTTGCCAGGCTGTCTGGGGACAAGTTTCACTGACATCCAGAGAATCTCCAAAAAGATGTGTCATAAAGTGAGCAGCAACAGGCGTTAAGGTTAAGATTCCCAGAGGAATTTGTAGTAGCAAAACCTAGCTTTTAGGTACATTGCATCCCTGCCTGAGAAGTTCTCAGGAATTAGATACACAAGCATGACCCTCACTTTAACCAATGAGATACTTATGAATTAACCATAGGGAAATGAGAGGAAATGTTGGTGGTAGAAATAATTTTTCTTATTTCAAAGAAACTAAAAACCTTTTCTGAGACTGCCAGAGGTGCCCATCTTCAACTGGGACCTCAATCTCTTTTAAAGGGGGGCTAGAGACTTGTACCAAGGTATGACCAGAAAATGTCCCCGGGGACAAATGTCTCCTTTATTTTCATGAGTTTGGTGATTACAGTGCACACCTGACAGGGGGAGAAATTTGTTGAATACCTCTCACTATATGAGTAGTTCTCAGAGTGGTCCAAATCAAGACTTTGATCATCTGATGAATTGCAATTAGACCACAGCTTGTTAATGGATCCAGGACCTTGAAGATCTACCAACTCTTTGAGAATGCAAAGACCTCTGGGAACATGAGAAGGGGTTAGTGTGCCAGTGCCAGAACAGGAAAAATATCAGGCACATTAGGCATAGAAAGGCTTCTGTAGATGTGAAGTGTAGACAGTTCATGAATCTGTGGGGTTTTTGGTTTGTTTATTTGTTATTGTTCCTTTTAGTCCATCTATTTTTCTGACATGCTGAGCTCAGTAAGACCATAGGAGGCATTAGGAAGGGAGGAAAAAGTAATTCATCTTGAGAGAGTCCTTATGTTCAGAAAGCATTTGGGAAGAAAACATGCAAGAAGAACTCATAAAAATATTCAGCTCAGATTTACTCACTCCATATGTCTGAAAGTGTCTGGTTCACAATGTGCACACCTAGGAGCTGTGGTGTGCCGATCATTACAGTGCAGTCTCACTACATCAGAATACAAAATTTGAAGCCAATTTTCAGTTTCAATTACTGATTTTCACTGTCTTTAAAGAAATCAGAGATTCTCCATATTAAGGTGCAAAACAGAATCTCTCTTATAAGTCATCCTGTTTCTCGCAAACTCTTGAAAAAGTTGAGACTGATGGGTTTCTGTGCTATGTATATGAAATAGATATCTTGGCAAATATGAGTTTGTGTCTTTTCACAGTGTGAAAAATGCATGCTAAAGCTAAGTTCTCCTAGCCTCAGAATTTTTATTCTGTATCGGGTTACAGACTACCACCAATAGAAAGAGGGAAGGTTATCGCTCATAAAATAGTAATCATAGTCAGTCTAGGACCCAGTTTTCCTGCTCTATTCCATGGGAATTTGTTACCAATCAGTTCAGTTGGTTCCAATCTTCTGAAAGTAATCATTAGTTTTTATTGTAATTAACTGTGTCAGTGAATGTTCCTATACACTTAAATTTCTACTGCTTATACTGTACCAGTTCCCGGTAGTCAAAAAACTGTGGGTATTTGAAATAGTTTTTTACTGAGGTCATCTTATTTTCAAGGGTTTAGACATTCAATATATGATGTGGGCTGTTCTGTATGAGTTATTTGGATGTCAGAGAACAGTCCTGGACATTTACTTTGGTAGGCAATAGCCTCAGTGGACAAAGTTGCTTAATTCAGGGGCTTAACAGAGAAATCTGGGAGAAGAGATACTGTGCTGGATCTCTGCATTTGGCCAGCTCTAGGGAGGCTCCACCAGTTGTCATGCCAGTTGACTCTTTTTTCCCTTACAGCTTAATTACTCTTACTATCATGTATGTAAACCAGTTGAATTAGAGAAAATTCCCATGGTGAAGAGCTGAATGAAGCTGCAGGTTAACAAAAGCCTTTTCTTCTTACATTATCTTTTAATCTGTTGTATAAATGTCACAAGCAGGGTGCACTTTAATTAACAGGAAGGCAGGTGATCTGATACACTATTCTTCAGCTAGAAGAAGCAGTAGCAGATATTGATTGATTAGAGCATGACTCTCATCATGGAGACACAGAATGAGAGCTATAACAGAAGGACAGGGGTGCAGAGACAATGGGCCCCTTTGATGAGATGTGACAAAAATGCTGATAGTGAAAGAAGCCAAAGCTGGTATCTTTGCCTATTGCTGCAACTGGCTGGGCTCATGTAATATTCCACCAAACACAAGAATTTATTATGAGTTTCAATGTTGCTTTTGTTTTTGACAGAAGTAATAGCAAGTACTCTGAACGTTGTGTGGCTTTATCCAGGGTGAAACTGACTGACAGAGTCAGAAATTGCTTCTGCATGAACGTTGATTTTATTCTCAGAAGACTCATCAGCAGCACTCCAACACTGTACAAGCAGGTTAGTCTATCTGTCTCAAATATCCTACCTGTACGTTCCTCTGCAGCTGCTTTTGCTTTCATGATAATATAAACAGCAAATTTTACTGTCTTGCTATATTTAAAACCAGATGGTTGGCCCACTTAACCCCAGGCAAACATTGCAATTCCTCCTTTTTCAGATTTTTAGTATTTGTTTGCTGACTAAAGCATCAGGGTTTAGAATCATTGCTGTTACATAGCACCACATTTCATGTACAAGCCTTTTTATGTGTCTTGTATGCTTATATAATAGAAGCATATCCATTCTGCTACTAACCAGAAAATATGAATTGTAATCCAAAATACATGCATGAAACATTAAAAAAGAAAGAGCTCTGTTGCAGAAAAATAATTCCCTGTTTGCAAGTGTAATTTGGAATTATCAACAGAAGCAAAGACTGACAAAATAATGGCATTACCTTTTGAATCAGAAATTACCAATTATGATCAGTTCTGTTATGTTTTGTAGTGGAACAATTACAGACTGTTTGTTTCCAAGATGTATAAATATTTGCAGCTCCTTTTTCATCCTCATTGACCTTGTCTCTTATTTTTTCTGCCAAGGAGTTATATCATTCAGTATGACACAGAAATTATATATGATGCTCACTGTGAGGCTAATGCTAGTTCACAACAAAATACCTGCTAGCCAGAACTTTTCATAGAGAGCTTTTCATATCTAAGATCTGTTATGAAATTTTCATCTTTAATTGCAGTCACCTGATATCTTCTGTGCTACAAAATCCTTCTGGTTTCTGTGTAAATATCAAAAAGCAATTGAGTGGGCTTTGACTTCTATTCCATAGGATGTAATAGTTTTAATTAAAATTGTCTCTCATTCTGAGGCTTTGGAAATGTTTGTTTTACTTTTTCCTGATCAGTGAAAAATTTTCTCTGTTCTTTCTGTGGCAATTACAAGTTTTCACTTTCTTCTGTGTTCACTTTTTCATTGAGGATCCTATGAAATCTTTCAGTGTCCCCCACTCTTGTAGCCAAAGGCAACAATCAGCAACTCAGAGCTGCTTCATAGTAATTGACCGTTGTGTTTTCCAGACTAGGAGACTATTACTGCTAACAAAGAAAGTCAGCAAAACCCAAACCGTGTAAAATATAATGTGGAAACCTGTTTCAAGTCTATTAAAAAAAAAGACAAACAGACAAAAGCCCTCAGCCAAACAAAAAAACCTTTCCACAAAGAAATTCCAAGTAGCTGTGGCTACTGCACACGCAACATAAACCTAATAAAGTATGCTCCAGTTATTGCTGTAACCTGAGAATTACCATGATTGCTCTTAGTTGTGAATAAGGGTAGCAAACTTCATAAAAACTCTTTGTCAGCTAGTCACATTGTATTAGAGCTGGAACAGTCTGTGTGACTGGACTGACCTTCAACAAACTAAAACATAACCCTTTTAAAAAGAAGATTTAATCACTCTATAGAAGTGAAGCAGTGATAAGTACAGTCCCTGACAAAATGAGATCCTTAGTGAATACATTGCCCAGTCACTGACTGCTCTCCATGTACACTACGTATGCACTTTGGAAATACTATTATGCTCAAAACCTTGTTATAGAAAAAGAAGAAAAACAAATTATATGTAAACTAATTTATCATTAGCATCTTAACAGTTTCATCAGTGAATTATTATTAGTCCAAATGTAACTATTAAAAAATAAAAAAAGGAATAATATAGAAAGAAAAGTATTAAAATTTTTACACACTCTTCCCCTTTTCATAGAATCATAGATTCACAGGTGATTGCAGTATCACAGGATGCTGAGGTAGTAAAGGACCCCTGAAGAGCATCTAGTCCAACTGGCCTGCTCAAAACAGACTGAGGTAGGTTGCTCAGGGCCATGTCCCACTGGGTTTTGGTTCTCCAGGGATGGAGACCACAACTTCCCTGTGAAACCTGTGTCTCCCTTATGGTGAAGAGTCTTTTTCTTATGTTTAATTGCAATCTTCTGTATTTCAATTCATGCTTGTTGTCTCTTGTCCTGTCCATGAGCACCACTGAGAAGGTTTTGTCTCTGTCTTCTTTACTCCTCTTATGAGGCATTTGTACACACGGGTAGGATCCTCCTGAGTCTTTGCCAGGCTGAGCAGTCCCAGCTCTCTCTGCCTTTCCTGACAGGAGAGATGCTCCAGGAGCTCCATCATCTTCATGCTCCCTTGATGAACACAGTCCTGTCTCCTGGTCCATGTGCCTCTTGTGTTGAGGATCCCAGAACTGGACCCTACAGTTGAAATATGGTGCCAGTGGGTAGATTTTTGTCATTGTTTGCTATTTGGTTTTATGCTGGTGGTGTGGTCATTCTTCCAATATTCTTCTGGATTATAAAATGAATGATTTAATTCTGCATGTGTGGGGGATATCCAGTCTGCTGTCAACATTCTGAACCCATTGTTGGGAGAAGTATGATCATAATGATAGCTTTTCTTCCGTACTCTAGGAGCCATTTCGGATCTTGTTTATTTACTTGCTAACAAGAACTACACCTTGCTCTTTTGTGTCTGGTCTGCAAGTTCTCATATTTGAACTTATTCTAGATGGTATTTTCATCTGTGTTAATTGGTTTTTTTCTTATTTTTTATGCCTAAAACTGCTTTTACCAAGCTTCGTGTCTGCAAGTTGTTTTTAGCCTTCCAGTTTCTAGATTTCCAGTGCCAGCCTGTGTCCATTTTCTTGCCATCCTGGCCCCATAATCCCTTTACAGGAGTTTTCCCAGGTCAAGGCCCTTGCTCCATACCAGGCCCATATTCTGCCGCACTCCATCATTATCTCAGTGACACGAATGTTTCACTTTGCAGGAACAACTGCCTGTTAATTACAGTCTTTACGAAATTACTCTTACACCATACAGAAATTAGTAAAAGAGAATGAATTAGGCTTATCCACCTGTTCATTAGAAAAAAAATATGCTACATCTAAAGAGAATAGAGCAAAGCAACAGATTGGTCAAAATTATTTCAAGGAAGGCAAGCCTGACAAACCTCAGTCCTAAGAAGCAACAAAGCCACTACAAAGCCTGTGGCTTTAGTACTGCTAGCAGTACCAATACAATATGAATTCCACTTCAGAAGATCCAGAAGGTATTTCTGGATCATGGGGGAAAGTTATAAAGAGTGAAAAAAGAATCTGAAAAGTGGGGAAAGGAATATAAGTACATGATTTTTCTCTAGTTTCAAATCAAAATTTGCAGTGTGTTCTGAAGTGCTGGCTTGCTGAGAGTGTGAAGAAGTTGTTGCTGTGACATTTAGTGAACAAGCATCCATAATTGAAAGCTTAAATTTGATTTCTTCTCTTTCAAGGCAGAACTTGAAGGACTGAAAAATCAACAAGACTTGATTAATCAAGTTGGCAATGTCAACAGAAAAGACTTTTAGGCATTGTATTTGATATATGTATGAATCATGAGCAGCAAAATGTACATACAGTTGCAGAAAAAGTACAAAAGCTGTTGTTTTGAAAGTTATACAGCCTGAAGCAGCTATCTCATCAGGGTCTTTGTCAAATAACAGTTTTCTGCAGTGAATTAATTACTCGGGTAAGTATGCCAGCATACTTATAGGAGTGGTCCTTTGTGCATCTGTTCCAGCATATCCAGTGGAAAACTTCCTAGAAACATCTCCAGAAGCAATCCAAGATTCATATGCCTATAAGATTTACACGCTTCAACAGTGCTAGAGCAAGATAAAGACCCCTTGGCCACACAGGTAAAGGAAATTAAGTGTAACAGCTCGTGGCTTTACTCTCCTGCAGTCCGCAAAATTCTTGCCACTAAGTTCATACTTGGAATAGGGTGGATGAAAGGTATGGGCTTCCAGAAGACCATCAGAGAATTTTTGACTTACTGGCATTTATTCATGGTTAGGCTATGATTTCTTCTTTTGTGAGCAACTTTTCTTTGCAATCAGCTGATGAGCCTGTCAGCAGAGGAGGCCTAACGAGATTCTTTGAACCAGGCTGTAGGCTTCTCTAATGACTACCATTTGTTCTTAGCTAGTGATCCTTTCAAAAATTCATTTTGTGTGCTGCACCTAATCTACCTTCTTGACAGTTCCAAGCACCTAAGCGAGCAGAACTTTTCTCTCCTGAGGCTGAAATGGAACCTTTGTTTACACGTAACCTGATAAAAGCATTCATCAGAAAACTTAAAGGGGGTTATTTCCTAGGCATATAGAAAAAATAATTATCTTGTGTAAGATCTTATTGACAAAACCCAAAACCAGTGTCTAAGAATGTTATGAATCTGATATTCAGTAGCAGAATTTTTTTCCTGATGGAATGGGAAAGAATTTATTATCTGTTAATTTACCTGAGCTGCTGTTGGCTGCAATATATTCATGGGTCATTTTAAATGTCTGCTAAGACTGTGGTTCCTGGGTGACTTTTTATTTCCCAGAAGCTCAGAAATCTTCCTTCTCTCTGAATGAGAACCCAAGTTTATTTATAAAAGCATAGGCAATTCTTCTAATATTTACATTTTCTGAGTGAGGCTTCTTTTCCATCACAGAGCCAAAGAAACTCGCTTGTTAATATTTTTGGTCAAAAGTGAGTATAGATTAAGTAATCCTGCAGATTTATCTCTGTGTAGAATGCACTTTACTGTCTGGAAAGATTTACCCACCACCATATTCTTACTGTGTTTTGAAGTGTTTTTCCGTTACAAAATTTTCCTACCCCCAAAAGGCTGTATTACATTTTATTGTTATTTCCAGTATTGTAAGAATACCAAGAGAATTCCAATAAAACATTCTCTCCTCTGCAAATAGAAACTTCCATTTAACAAAAAACTTGAGAACTCTGGTTCTGCTATGGTTACAGTCAGCTTTGTCTTCTACTAGAGTTAATTTAGCATTTAGAAGGCAGCCTCTCAGTCTGTACGAGTACACAGACAGAAAATCTGACAAGGAATGAAACTCCAGACTCTGGCACAGCTGTACTGAATGCCTCTTCTGTTCTGCCAGACCAGTTTAGCTATCTTGCTTTTTCTTCTGTGCACTCTGAGAAGCCTAAATCTAATTAAACAACAGACAAAACCTAGACATGCAATTGATCTCTTAGAGGAGAAAGGGGGATAAATTAGCACTGGAAATTTTAAAATCAAAGTAATTTCAGTGTATTTATCAGACTGGCATTTGAGTAAACCCGTTTGTTTTGGAAGCCATTTTTACAGTTAGCCAAGAGATAATCCACAATTTCTCCCCCACCATGCTTTTTCCTTTCAAAACCAGAAATCAAATGCTCTTGATACCCGTTCAGCACTTATCCTACAGAAAAACAAAAATAAAAGCCTTCCTAACATCCCATTTTCTTGTCCTAGTCTTGTAACTAATGTTCTTCCACAAGAAACATATCCTTGTCAAGACCTTTTTTATTCAGCTACGTTTTATGTAGTTTCTCTTCATGAAGTACCACCTGCCTCTTAAATTTGACTTGGCAGAGCACTTTAAATATTCTGATAAGGTATATCTAACCCATTAAAAGGCCAAGCCTGAGAAGGGGAGAATGAGATTAGAAAAAACTTGAACTGCCTTTCATATTATCACATTGTCATATCCAAAGTATATTTAATATCAATCTTATTATGAGTGTAGTCTGCAGCATTATCTTTACAGATTGCACAAGCAGGCATAGAGTGCATTTCATGGTCTAATTTTAAAGGGGCTTTTATTCCATATCTGCTTACTGAGTATCTGCTCTGACTCAAAGCACATTAACATGCAAATAAGGACATAAATCTTGAGGGGAAGGAAACGCAACAGAAACTTGGCTGTAAATGAACAAAGTTCAACAATCAGTCAAATATGTAATATTACTCAGTATTTGGTGCATCACATCTGCTTCTAGTCTCTCTAATCTCAGCATGTTTCATGTCTCCAGAGCTTTTACTTGACTCGCTGATGACATGATCAGAGATGTCATGGGATGCAGCTAGGCAGTGCAAATGAGAGCTGGGTAGGGATGCTGTTAGGGCTGTGGTAAATCACACTTTTCAAAATGTTTGATAATATGCCCTTGTAGTGTCATAATCTCAGTGTCAAATACTATCAATTTTTCAAAGCTATGGGGCATGATAGATTGCCTCTGCCTTTCCTTGTGTCTTTTAGAATAGGATCTCTTGTAGACCTCGCAGGCTTTCTTCAGATGCTTATGCACAGCAGGATCTTTTAGTGCCTCCAGTAAGTTACATGGTCACTGGTATTACATAACTTTAAAAAATGCTCTCTTAGTTATTTTTCAGGACTTCCAGCAATTCATAATTCAGTTAGAGGTGGATGCAGGACACAAATTATCATTCATATGGAGGAAACATAAAAAACTGTATTATTCTTCTGCCCTTAAAAGGAAAATGTTTCTGTTTTAGTGATATTCTGAGATAGGTTATGCAAAAATTGGCTGGAAAATGAGGTAAAAGGCCATTATTCTCTCCCTCTAAGGAAAGGAAGATGCAAGGCATCTGCTGCAACTGTAAGAATGAGATATTAACAAGGCTGAATTACACATAAAATTGGTGAATCGTATTGGAAAGTGGTGCAGTGTGTTATTGAGGATCATGGGGCCACTGGCCTTTAGAACGAAAGAGAAAAACAGATCTGAGGATACTGAGCTATAGTGCACAGACAACTTTGATTTGGGGAATTTTCCTAAACACCACTATTCACTTAATCTCCTGAAGAATGTAAGAAATTTGTCCTGAGAAATTTTATAATGCCTCACTCTAGGCCATATTTTAGTATACAGGATTTTACTTTGAATGTATCTCTCAATTATTTTTTCCTTTGATGAAGTTGCAAAACCAGAAACTAGAGTTTATATGGAGACAAAATGGTAAGTGTTAGTAGATTGAGACTATAAGTGTCTCCATTGAGAAGAAGGAAAGTGCTATTTTTTTGGGTGGTAATCCATACTTTAACATATTACATGAACATGAGAAGATTCTAATTAGATGCTCTTGTGAGTACAGGAGGAGGGTGAGTTGTTACTAAGGAGGCTGTCAAGGTGTAGAATACTTGCTGTGATGTCCATGGTTGGACGAAACGTCAAAATATTTAGATAGATAGGTGCATACAGAAGAGTAGGAGACCCTGTGGTCCTATAGCTCAGCTTTGCACTGTAAGCAATTAATCATTTCTGCTAATTTTCTCTACTGGAAATCAGAGAATAAAAGTTATATACCCTAAAATTATCCAACATGATCTACAAATTTTGATTAGGCTAATGAAAATATAATAAATTTTGACGAGAATGCGATGGCATTCTTCAGACTGTACGTCATACTTCAGAAACACTTTTGATGGCTGAATATTTGTTATCCATTTTTGGTATGGGTAAGCTCTTCACCTACTCAGCAGGCTGTTGAATTCTCTGTATGTGTGTCCCACTGTGCTCTTCTTGCTGAACGAACCGGTTCTTGTCTTCTTCAGGGTATTTCTGTGGTGTAGTCTGTCTGCTATTTCTTCATAGAAGTAGGAACTCAAGTTCTACCTGTCTTTGACCTACAGATCAATCACTCTACAGATTTTCTAACAAAGAACAGACTTGTCTGGTGGGTTTACAGGCCCTGACACTATTGGGGTTATATGGGTTTGTGGAGTAGATATTTGCCTTGGTAGTTTAGAGAATAAAATAATGGCATGAAACTGTGTCAGGGGAGGTTTAGGTTGGATATCAGGAAAAATTTCTTTACCCAGAGGGTGTTTGGGCACTGAACAGCCTCCCCAGTGAAGTGGTCACAGCACCAAGCCTGACAGAGTTCAAGAAGTGTTTGGAAAATGCTCTCAGGCATGTGGTATGACTCTTGGGGCTGTCCTGTAAATGGTCTGGAGTTGGACTTCAATGGTCCTTGTAGGTCCATTCCAACTCAGAACAATAATTCTTCCACAGAAAATTTAAAAATAGCAAAAAATCCCTAATCTCCAAAATAAAGTGGATGATTTATCTAGAAGCAATAGTTTTATTTATATCTTCATAGAATCATGGAATCACACAATTGTTAATGTTGGAAGTGACTTCTGGAGATCTAGTCCAACCCCCCTGCCAAGGCAGGGTCACCTAGAGCAGGTTACATAGGACCACATCCAGGTGGGTTTTGAATGTCTCCCTACAGGGAGACTCCGTGACCTCCTTGGGCAGCCTCTTTGAGTGCTCTGCTACCCTCAGTGTAAATAATTTCTTCCTCATGTTGAGGTGGAACTTGTAGTTTAGTTTATGGCCATTGCTTTTCATTCTGTTGCTGGGCACCACTGAAAAGAGTTCTGGCACCCTCTTTTTGGCAACAGCCTTTGAGATATTTATGTATTGATAAGATCCTTTCTCAGTCTTCTCTAGATTAAACAGACCCAACTCTCACAGTCTCTTCTCATAGAAGATCCTCCAGACCCCTCATCATTTTTCAGCCTCTGCTGTACCCTCTGCTCCTTGTCTTTCTTGTATTGAGTAGTCCAGAACCGGACACAGCACTCCAGATGTGGCCTCACTAGAGCCAAGCAGAGGAGGGGGTATCACCTCCCTCAGCCTGCTGGCCACAGTTCTCCTGATGCACCTCAGGATACCCCAGGCCCTCCTGGCCACGATGACACTGCCAGCTCGTGGTGAGTTTGTCATCCACCAGTACTCCCAGGTCCTTCCCAGCAGAGCTGCTCTCCAGCAGGTCAGCCCCCAGCCTGTGCTGGTTATTCCTCCCCAGGTGCAGGACCCTACACTTGCCCTTGCTGAACCCCATCAGGTTTCTCTCCTGCCAGCTCTCCAGCCTGTCAAGGTCCCGCTGAATGGCAGCACAGCCTTCAGCTGTGGCAGCCACTCCCCCCGTTTCATGTGCCCTTGTACATGTGCAAACTTGCTCAGGGCACATTCTATCCCTTCATCCAGGTCATTGATAAATGAGTTGATAAGATTGGACTCAGTACTGATCCCTGGGGAATGCCACTGACTACAGGCCTCCAACTGGATTCTACTCTGCTGATCACAACCCTCTGTGCTCTGCCGTTCAGCCAGTCCTGGATCCAACTCAGTGTCCATTCGCTTAATCCACATTTCTTGAGCTTCCCTAAGAGGATATCATGGGACACATTGTCAAAAGCCTTGCTGAAGTTGAGGTAGACAATGTCCACTGCTCTCCCCTCATTGTCCCATCTTGCCGTGTCATCATGGAAGACTATCAGATGGGTCAAGCAGGATTTCCCCTTGGTGAATCCATGCTGACTAGTCTTAATGACCTTTTTTTCTCTTAGATAGTGTTAGTGTGGGAATTCAAGATAAGCCTCTAAAATTTAGCACCAGACAGACAGAAATAACTACAAAAATATGATTTTTAAGAGTGTTTAAGTTTAGCTACAATTGGAGATTATGATGATGGAAAGGAAAATTTGCAGTACAGCTAAATCCCTATTCAAAATGAAGAAAGTAATATGAAAACCAATGAAAAAATGAGTAATTTTGGTATTGGTTCCCCCTTTCCATGCAATGTTTTATCTTTTGGTTTATTAAATTTCTACATGTCCTTTCTTGCTTTCCTATATACTGAATAAGTAGTGATGACTCGTATTATCTGGCTCATCACACAGAATGAAAAAAAACGACAAAAAAAGACATCACTGAAGTACTATTTTGGGCTCTACTGCTTGTCACATAATGAGTAACTTGGTTGAAATGAAATGCTTTCATTATGAATGCTTTACAGTCCTAGGATCCCCCTGCTTCATTATTTTATGTAAGACACACTAAGACCAAATAAGTGTGATGAGACCAAACAAATGTGATGTGATGTGTGTGTCACTTCATTCTGAAATAAAGACTTCATTTCGTATTTTAAAACATCCTCTTGTTACTGTTGCTAGTACTATGTACGGGAGGATTTTATCAGGAAAAAGAATTTTTAAAAAAGAGGAATTTAGCTGCTTTTATTTTCTGTTTGACTGTAAGAGAGGCTCACCTTTCGTTAGGACAGCATGCTAAAATGCATCAGGATTTTTGTGAACAGCTAATAGACCAAATAGTTCTGGAAAGCAGGAAGTCAAATGGGAAGCTCAGTCTAACAGATCAGGTTCTGAACAGTCATTATTTTAAGAGTGTGGATCTAATGAGGAGTACAACAATAACAGCCCTTAATTAAATGGACTGTTTCTGAAAATTAGAGGTCAGACATTAAAAGTAAATGGCATACAGTTATGCATGTGTAATTTGCATACCTATTTCTTTCACCCAGTACAATTTTATGTCCTCCCTAGTGGAGAAATCATTAACAGAATGTTTTTGGGTTTTTTTTTGTTTTGTTTTTTTTTTTTTTTTTAATTTGAAAGTATTTTCTCTCAGTATATTGACATATTTAGGGTTTATTTTTCATTAATTTTAGAAAATCTGAAGTAAATCAAGGTGTCATTTTCATATGCATTAGAAAATAACATTCTGCGCCCGCATTATTATTTTCTAATGCATATGAAATAGTAATGCAGATGTAGAACGGTATTTTCTCTTCACAGAGATATTAGAGGAAAAGAATGAGAAGGAAGATCCTTTCATTAAGGCAATTTTCTAGTGCAAACCCATTTATTTTCCCTGCCCTTGCCATTGTTGACATTACTTCTGTGTTGAACAGAGGCATGAGTGGTTGCAGGACTATAGTTCAGGAAGCTGGTTGAAAAATAAGTACACACAGAAAAATAATAAATGCAGGCAACACTTCCATAACTATATAATACCATCTTTTGAGATAGTACCGGCCTTTGAGCTATGCTTCATTTTGTCTTGTTAGTTTCTCTAACTGTGTCAATTGGCCTAATTAAAGAGGTTCTTCCTTCCTATACTTTATATACATTCCTGTGTCATTAAGGCTTTACTTATACCCTTAAAGACAGCTACTATAACATTACTACATTGTTTCTCTAGCATATTAATAAATTCCTTCAAATATTCCAGGTTTTTCTAGGTATTGTACTGATTTTCCAAGTCAGAGAGACATTGTGTCTTCAAACTGTAGATTCAGTTTAGTAAACCTGAATTGTCCCACTATTGCCTACAACTATTGGACAAGAATATGGATTATAATCCATCTTTAATTTCTCTGCTATAAAGATCATATATCTTGTACTTAAGTGGTTGAATATCCAAAATTTTTGGGCAGTAATATTTCACAATAACTTTGGGTTTTTCCCTGACTGTTACCAAGAGAAGTCCTTATACACATATAAATATATTTATTGTAAGAAGTAATTTTAATAAATCTTATAATTTCATTCAGTTTTTGAAAGGAGACATATTGTACAAAGAGAGAGACTGTATGTCCTTGGCAAATAATACCAACCTGGGAAAAAATGGATTTGAAGAAATAAAACAGAAAGAGGGATCATTAGGAAACCAGCAAGCTGTTAAAAGAACACTCAGCCAGACACTGTCATAAAGATTTGAAATGCTGCAGCATCTCCTTTTATGGCAGTTCTCATTCAGAAAGGTCATCATGGTATGGAGAATGAAGGGTTATCTTTTATGATCTCTAGCTGTTTTAAATAGTGTAAACAAATAAATCCAAGGAATTGGAAAATATTTAACAGCCTTCAGAGACTTTGAAAGAGTTTTGTTGAGATACTGAAGTGCTATGCGTGTCATAGGAGATGATGAGAAGATCAGTAGCTATTAACCATACTCTGCAGGTTTTAATACCTCAGAGAAATGTTAGCACAAGTTCCACGCAATAATTTCCCAAGCAAAATCCTAAGGTCTTCAGTTCTCTAAATGTAGCCAATGATTGATCATGCATTTAACATTACTGATTTGTCTAAGCATCTGTTGAACATTCTTCCATCTGCCTGTAAAGACGTGGTGATCAAAACTTTTGCAAAACTACCTGCAGAGAAAGGGAGAAAATTTTTTAAGACTCTCTTGCTTCTCCCTCATGTGTCTCTCTTGCCAATCATACTTTATCTGGGCAAATTTTAAAATGATTCAGAGTATGGAATTACTATATTCTTTTTAATTTATAAGGATGATGCTATCCTCCACAATTTTATTCTTGAAACATTTTGAACTAGGGAATATCTAAACTTCTATTAACTCAAGCTACCATGTTAAGCTTAATAAGTATATTCTGCTACAGTGAATATAACAAGCAAGAAAATGGTCTGAGCTACATATTTCATAACAAGGTTCAAGGATTTATTATAAATCAGGTTTAAAAAGATGGTAAAATGTAGAGGTGTTTGTATTTTTGTTGTAGGAGATGGTTATTACCAACAAGGTATGTATGATAAAAGATTAGCTAAAAGTATTATCTTGAAGAAATAGAAGCTATAGCCTATAATTCTGTACCCAAAATACACGCTGCATTATTTAGATTTTAATGTACTTTTTTAAAAAGAAGAAAAACTCCTAATGGATTTTTAATAGTGAGGTTTGTAATTTTTGAGTTTACAATTGCTACTGATATCAAAATAGCTGTGGTGAGCTGAGGGTGGCTGGCCCCCAGGTGCCCACCAATCCATTCTACCACACCCCCTCCATCAAGATGATGGAGGAGAAAATACAACAAAAGGTTGTGTATTGAAATAAGGGAGGTTGTTCAGTAATTAGTCTTACAAGCAAGAGTGACTCAGCTAGGGGAACTTATACTTCTCCAATATGTATCCTTCCCATGGGCTACAGTTCTACATGAACTGCCCCAGAGTGGATCCCTTCCATGGGGCGCATTCCTTCAGGAACAGGCTGCTCCAGCGTGGTCTCCCACAGGGTCTCAGGTCCCTGCCCCAGCATGGGATCCTCTCTCCACAGATCCATAGCTCCTGCCAGGAGCCAGAACCAGTGTGGGCTCTCCATAGTGTGCAGCTTCTTTCGGGGCACATTCACCTGCTCTGGTGGGGTCTCCTCCACAGGCTGCAGGTAGATGATGTCTGTGTCCCTGTTGATCTCCATGGGCTGCAGGGACACAGCCTGGCTCACCATGGTCTGCACCACGGGCTGCAGGGGAATCTCTGCTCTGGGGTCTGGAGCACCTCCTCCCCCTCCTTCTCCTCTGAACTGGGTGTCTGCAGGGCTCTTTCCATCACATATTCTCATCCTTTCTCTGGCTGCTGTTTGCTCTTGTTCAGGATTCCCCTTCTTTATTAACTCTGTTATCCCAGTGGTGCTACTGCTTGGGTCCATCTTGGAGCTGGCTGGCACTGACTCTGTTGGACGTAGGGAATGCGTCTGACAGCTTCCCAGAGAAGCCACACCTGTAGCATCCCCCTCCCTGCCTTGTCGGCCACTTTTCAGAATTTATCTATGCTTCAGGTTTATTCTTTCATAAAATAGAGAAATATAACCTTTGTGATATCACTTCTTATTTCAGTAGACAGGATTATGCTGTTGTACATAGAAGACAATGGCTTAAAATGAGGAAAAAACACATAAACTCAAAGAAGCAAAGCTCCTTTTTTTTTTTTTCTTCATGCAAATGCCTCTAACATCAAGAGAAGTCATAAAAAGAAAATTACAGAGAGCCTGTGACATNATCACTTCTTATTTCAGTAGACAGGATTATGCTGTTGTACATAGAAGACAATGGCTTAAAATGAGGAAAAAACACATAAACTCAAAGAAGCAAAGCTCCTTTTTTTTTTTTTTCTTCATGCAAATGCCTCTAACATCAAGAGAAGTCATAAAAAGAAAATTACAGAGAGCCTGTGACATACAGGTTATTTTTTCAGAAGAAAATATTTTTTGAATTGTCATCTGGCCTCTTGGAAAAGTAGTTAAAGCTTCCAAAAAGCATATATATTAGCAAAATATTAATATAATATAAACATGATTTTACTACATTAATTTTGCAATATCCAAACAAGAAGAACCCAGTTAAATAGAGATTTTGGTGTTTTCGTCACCTGGGAATTTGAGAGGGCTTGTTAACAAAATAAAACAGTAAAAGGGAAGCATAAGAAATAACTTGTGACTGGATAGGATTAGGAGAGAGTGGTGTATTGGAAGGAACCTGGTCCATATTTAGCTCAGTCCTGACAGTGTCTCTTTGAGATGATCTCATATCGCTTCCACTGAATGTCTTAGCAGTCTTTTTGGTTATACTGATCTGTACTATCCAGAACATAAAAACACTATAATTTGTTTTTTAGGAGTACTGCTTGTATTTTCAGCTTAGTGTCATCATACAATCATAATGACAGTGGAAGCCCATTCTGAAGAATTTAGAAATTGAGTGCTTGAACTTATATTGAATTTTATCAAGCAGAGGGTTTTTTTAATGTAGCCTAGATATGTGATAATAATCTGTCCTGACTAGTGTTTTATGCTCCCTCAAGGAAGACTGTTCTTTAGTCACCATTTACCTCCTGTTTCTTTTCCTGTTGAGTACAATACTGCTGAATGTGAGGTTTGTCTAGTTCAATGGAAATTGGTGGAGACATGGGCCAGTATTTTTCTTTCTCGTGCTCTTAGAGATGACCAAACAGAAATCCAAATCCACTAAGACTCCTATCACTGCCTATGCACTTGTGTGGTTTCACCTTGGTCAAAATTTGGCACAATGTTTTTGCTTATTGTTTTCACCACTTCCTTCTTGTTTTCTTACTATATGTTGCTAAAATGTGGTTCTCTGACTTGCATTCATGTATCAGAAATTGACTCTATTCCGTTGAAATCAACAGCAACTCTCCTAAAAATCTAAAACTGAGATGACAATGAGTCTACTAAAAAAGAAAGCAGCCATTTCTCATGGCTGTGCAGCTGTGTTCAGCCACTCTTGTAGGCCAGCCAAAAGAGGGTGAGTACACTCACCTGCTTCCTTCATGCCTACCCTGATGTACTGGGTTTGTGTGGACAGGTTTTGGTAGCAAGGGCCAGGATGCTACAGAGGTGAATTCTGTGAGAAGCTGCCAGATGCTTCTCCCAGTGCCAGCCGGATCCAAGATGGACTCACCTCTTCCTGAGGCCGAGCCAATCAGAGATGAGAGTGATGCCTCCGTGATTACATATTTAAGGAAAAAATGTGTTGCACAGAGGTAATTGCTCTCAGAGAAGAATGGAGTGAGAATATGTGAAAGGAACAACTCTGCAGACACCCAGGTCAGTGGAGAAGCAGAGGGAGGAGGTGCTCCAGGCACTGGAGCTGAGATTCCCCTGTAGCCTGTGGAGAAGGCCATGCCCCTGGAGCTCTTGGAGGCCAATGAGGGTGCAGGGACCTGCTGATCCATGGAGAGAGGAGCTCATGCTAGAACAGTTTTCCTGGTAGGACTTGTGACCCCGTGGGGGACCCATGCTGGAGCAGGTAGTTCTTGATGGACTGCAACCCATGGAAAGGCATCCATGCTGGAGAAGTTTATGAAGGACTGTAGCCTGTGGGAAGGACTCACACTGGAGAAGTTCATGGAGAACTGTCTCCCGTGGAAGGGACCCCATGTTGAATCAGGTAATGGACTCCTCTCCCTGAGCAGTAGAAAACCAGGGTGTAATGAACTGACCATAACTCCCATTGCCCAAGAGGAGGGAGGAGGTGGAGGTGGAACCTGGGAAGGAGGGAGGGGTGGGGGGAAGGTGTTTTTAACGTTTTCTTTGCTTCTCATTATCCTGCTGTCATTTTGATTGGTAACAAGTTCCATCAATATCCCAAGTTGAGTCTATTTTGATGGTAATTGGTTTGTGATCTCTCCCTGTCCTTAACTCATGACCCTTTAATGATATTTTCTCTCCCCTGACCCCTTGTGGTGGGGAGTGAGTGGTAGAGCAGTTATAGAGGGGCTTTGCTGGGCACCTGGCATCAAGCCAGGGTCAAGCCACCGCACTTGCAACACTGCCTGTCCCAGTATCGCCCATAGGCATGGAGCAATCTTGGACACAAGACATGAGCCATGAAACTTGTAACATCTTGCAGCAAAAAGCCTTTCAGGAGCAGTCCCGCTGTATCTACTTTCCTCAGGGCTGTTGCAAGACATATATTCTTAGCCATCCTCATTAAAAGAGGTCTGTGATTTACTCTGATTTATTGTATCATGCTTCAAAACCTCACTGATGACTATGGCTGATTTATGCAGTAATTGTGAACACCAGTGTTGCATGATGGCTAAATATTTTGGAACTTCAGCCTCTGTCTCCAGGGCAAAACTGTGCTGTGTTGACAGCAAACAGTGCTAACATTGGTTGAGTAGGATACCTGTACCACCCTATCAGCTAACTCTCCCAGTTGTCTGGATGATCAGAATATTGATGTGAAGCTCAACCATTCTTTCTCACAAGTTTTAAATGTATGTTCTGGTACTTTAAGAGCTGTTAGAAGGCAGTCATATAGGCTCCATAACATGAAGCACACTTTTAAAATCTGTTCAGAGGTACACTGCTGTTCCCAGCCCTGTGATGGCTGCAATCAAATATAAGTTCAAATATAAGGAAAGTTGTGTGCTGTCAACACATACATCTACTGGGTCATCCAGTGCTGTCTGTCAGAGTTTCTCTTAAGATTTGCACCTGTTCCTGAATTTGTGAGAACTATCCAGGGATTTTTCTTCTGCATGTACCTACAAAGCTGCCACAACAGAGTGAGAATGCAGCCCATGTGAGTATGAAATTAGTGCCTGTTACAGAAATGGAAGCGCAGTAAGATTCTCACTATATTTGTTACCAAGTTTGGAGAGAAAAAGAATTCTCAATGCTAAATTTTATATGTTTGTATATATGAATTCTGGTTTGTTTGTTTGTTTGTTTTTTCCTACAATGCTTTGTATACAAAAATAAGATGGGTGGCCAAGATTAACACTTGCAAGTAATGAAATCTGAAGAATTCTGGACTTGATTAATCAAGAATTTTATTTATGGTTTGTAGGCACTTTTAAATAGCTCATTCTCTGCACCTCATATATTTGTTCTGCAGCAGTTGTTAAGAAGACTTAATGCTGATTTCTGCTTTAAAGTATTTCTCCTTGCAGATACAAATTAGTCTAAGTTTTGTAAATAAGTAATTCAATAAGCTTTGGGGAGCTTCCAAGTGCTAACACCAGCTGAGGTATTGTTCTTTTAAAAAAATAAGAGTTCATAATTAATATAAAATCATGCCTTTTTAAAAAAGTAAGTATTTTGGGATGAACAAACTGATATGGAAAAAAAGAGAAAACTTTTCTGTTCCCTTTTGAAGTCTTCTGCTATGTTCAAAACAGATGTTTGGAAACTTCAAAATGTCCAGGTGTGGTCCTTCAGCCTCTATTCCTCCTGGCGCAGAGATGAGAGAAATCTAACTGTTCCATTTCTTCTGGTGTGGACTTGTCTGAAGTAGCTCTGAAGGAGAAACAGCTTCAGGGTGAGATGATGGGACGTGAAACAGAGATGAGAAAGAGGAAGAATTTGGATAAGGTACTAGAAGTAAATAGGCAGGCAGAAGGGAGAATGGAAACAATCAAGCTATATCAGCTGAATCTCCCTGAAGGCAGACAACCCCTGATGGGCCAATTACTTCATCTCAGCAGCAGGAGACAGACATTTTCTGTGGATCCCAGGCTAGTAATGCTTTAATGTTTCTGAAACTTGTTGTCAGGTGGCTGCACACAGCACAGCTGTGTTCAGAGATACAATTTCTGCCTAACAGGGATTGAAAACCACTCATCCATGGGAGATGTGGTACAGAAACAGACCAGGCAAGACTTCTTTGACAAGCAAAGTAGTCTGCAACAGATGAGCAAATTCTGATTCCTGTATTTGCTGGGAGGCTGAGGGGGGAGAGGAATGCTATGCCTGTACTAGCAAATAAACAGGTTCAGGGCCTCTGCATCTAGTTCTGAGGCCAAATGTGTTTAAATGGCATGGTACAGTGTCGTAGCCACACAGCAAAGGTCACACCAAAGCAAGGCGCCTACACCTAAACCAAACTAAAATGGAGCATTTTCTTTGGCTGTCCTTGAACTATGCCTGACATTGTCAGGGTAAGAGGTAGGTGCTGTGGCCCAGGACCCACCCCTTGAGAGCAGAAGAGCAAGAGGCTAAGCAATATGGGTGGCTACAGTGCGTGCTCAGCCTCTCTGTACCCTAGCCATTCCTTGATACACTCATATGGAGATTAGCAGCAAGTTTTGTCACTGTTGGAATCCTTTCTCCTCAGTGATGGTATCAGATGTGTGTTGTCTGTGCGTTGATTATACGCCCTAAACTATAGACTTGCCATCAAAAGTGTATTTAAATGAAATGCAGGGAGTATTTTCCCATGCGTGGGCAGACATGAACAACAAAAAACTTAATATCATGCGACACAACCTGTTGCACCTAAGTTGCTTGCAACCTTTATTAAAAGTGAAAAAAATACTTAAATATACAGGATTCATGTGAATAGCAGCATATTTATTTATAGCTATTTTGTTTTAGTGAAGGGAGTGTTTTGCCTAACTGAAACTAAACTCCCATGCAATCTTAGATCAAGACACGTGGAGCTTTAAGAAGAATGTATCCTCCTGGCCCATAAATCTACTCTATTGACCCATAGGCCCAATTGCAGTGTCTAGAACATGGTTCTGAAACCTCTGGTTGGTTGGAGAAGTTAATGCAATTTATTTTACAAAGTAGTAGAACTGAATATGTGAAAACATTTGGTGTGCAGTACTTTTCAGTGTGAGTTACAGTAAAGCATTTGTTAATTGCTGCCTTTCAGACTATTTAGTTAGAAAGCAAATTTTCATGAGCAATGGATTACTAAATGGCCAGGCAATGACATTATTTCAACAGTGTCTCAGAAATGAGTACCTTATATCACAGAGTTTTCTAAAACTACAGAACACTATGAAGAGAAACTTCCCTCTTCTTGTCCCTTTTTGTGTGCTCTTCTTTGTTCACAAAGAAAACTTCTCTTTTGACCTGATATGGAAAGTTCCAGGAACATTCCTATTGAAAAAGTAGTTTTTTACAGATCATTTAGAGTGGTTTTGGAGAATCCATGGAAATAAGCTTAGACGGAAAATAGTTTGTTTAAAATATTTTAGTTCTTTCATAAATATTTAGCAATAGAAGAGCTTCTAGGGTATGTTTATTTGTAATATTTGTAGTTTAACAGGCCACTTCTATAAATAGTTGGATGGTTGATTTATAAATAAAGTCACCTGATAGTATTTTTGGTTTCTAAAATAAGAAATCTCAGTCGAGACTGTTTATTTAAATTGTGGTATAACTAGTTGTACAGCCACATGAAACAGTTTAGCTGAAAAAAAGAAATGTTAATTCTCCAAAAATGGTTAAGAAGATGAATTTGTCCTTTGTGTGTTAAATGTAAACTTTTTCAACAGTTTAACAGTAAAAAGGGAGCATGTTTGCAACTATGAAACTGAACTATAATTACATACCCAAGGCTTTTCTCAGGAATGAACAGAACATAGCAAATTGCAGTTCTGAACTGTAAATACCATGTGACAAGTCACAGCTTGTGTATAAACTGTATATTAAGAACCAGGTGGTATTAGCTCTAATCCATCAAGGTCAGAGCCACCTGCACCTCCCTCTTGACTCCTTGCTTGCTTCGTTAGCTACAGGGCAGCCCAATTTTGAAGGCACAGTGCCATCTCTCCCCTTGAGTCTGTGGTTATGGCTATCCTCTTCCACACGGAAGTTGGGAGCCTGAACTAAGGTCTTACAGTACTTGTGCCAGTAATCTAAGCTAATGTGTAAAATGTAGAGGATGCTGATTTTACCATCTTTTCAAACAATGTCTATACTCAGAGTCTAACATTTTCATATGACTGCACAGACAGATGTGTCCATCTTTTTCGTTATATATTTTATTTTGTTCCTATTCATACCCAATATGTTTTACTCACAGAAGAACAGAGGGAGTCACCTAGAGAGGTCTGGTTTGCCTCTAGAAGGGCTCAGCTTCCTGCACAAGGTAACCTGCTTATTGGGTCTGACTTGTCCTTCCCAGGTTTCAAAAGCTGTGTCTAAATGATGTGACAGAAGAGCTCTTCCCAATTGTCATGTCAAGGTGTGTAACACAGTTACACTCTGACTATGTTGTGGGACAAGATTTGGTGATATTCCCTTTTAGTCAACTCATTGAAGAAAAACAGGCACATAGATAAGGCAGGAGCAGTGGTGAGCTCCATTATGTCCCGATAACTGCACTCTCCTGCCTCCTTAGCTGTAGTCAATGTCACTACTTTCCATTGACTATATAGGAACTTTAGAATGCTAATCTCAGAAGTGGCAGCTCCAGAACTAGTTAAATATCTTCTGTGTCACAGAAGTTACGGTATCTTCAAACTATTATACATTAATTTCATGATTTTCTTTTTCTTCTCTCTGTTAGCAGTCATTTTTTTTTGCATGAGTCTATGTACTGGATGTGGCCCTTGCAGAGCTATGAAAATGTGTTAAGGGACAACAAGGCAGTGCAAACTGGTACTTTTACTAATATCACATGCTCTGGGTACAGTTTATACTGAGTATTTTTAGGGAAAAACCCCAATCATTTGGCAAAACCGAAATAACTGCACTGTCAATGGATACGGTGAATACCTCAGAGATGATCCAGCAATGTCTCCTCTGCCATGCAACCAAAGTGCTCTGCATCCAAAGAATGGTTCTACTCTGAGGTGATCCCTTTATGCCAGTTTTGTGGTCAGAATCTGTTGGCAAGGAAGTGCAATGTTGCTGATCAAAACCAGGGTTGGCATTCAATCCGATGTTCACCATTTCCACAGCAGCCATAGGAGTGGTTTTTTTGCTTTCATAGCACTGGACCAAGCTCATGATAGGATCAGTGTAGCATGATTTAACTATAAGCCACCTAATCTTTTTTCTTCCCTTTTAGTGGGCTTGAGATATAACAGTGCCATTAACTGGAAACAGTAAAGGAGAGAAAGCTTTTTAGGGCACAAATGAAAAGTGATGCAATGCAATAATAAACCTGTCTTTTCACATTTGTATCCAGAAACACAATACTTTGCTCAGATTTCATTTTTATTTTATTGCTTAAATATGCAATGTCAGTACTTACATAATGTTTTTAACTTTTTATTTTCACAACGGGGATTTCATGCCTTGTGTATAATTGAAATGTGCAAAATTACTGTGAAATCTTACTGAAGCATATGCTGAATTTAGTATGCATAATATTTTTATTTTTCTACTGAGAAAGAAAAACACTTAGTAGTGTTAGTATGAAACTTCGATTTCATGCAATCCCCCCCATAATTTATGCTATCTGTCCCTGATTTGTGGAAGATTCTCAGTATTCTTATTTGTTATGTGAACTATAAAAAACTGTGCAGTATATCTTGGCATTCAGATTAGGTGTTAACATGGTTTGCATTACTTGCAAATATGAAGTACCAGTTTTGCCTTTTGGACCCAGCATCTCTGTTTTTTCATGCCCAGTGCTATAGCCCAGATCATGTATTTCCTGGGTAGAAATCTCAACGTCACTTCAAATATGGGTGTAACTCACTCCATAATTTTGTTATGATTACACTCAGATGCTGTCAGCTCCTGTGTTTTGTGCATGGCTGCTGTGTCTGCAGTCTTTTCAGGACGGTGCATCTCCTGTTCATTGTGTTCCAGGAAGGGCAGAAGATTTCAGAGGGGAGATGAGGACAGTGATAGATAGCATCAGGAGGATGAGCTGCAAGGTATGGCATGTCTAAACAGTTTGAAACACAAGCACGAGGAAAGTGAGGTGAAGAAAATGATGGGGATGACCATGAATGGGAGAAAACATCTATTGTATTATTTGTGGAAGAGGTTGATGTCATGGTTTAGGAATAGTATTCCCCAATTTAGTAATTCCACTAAAAAGAAAACCGCAAACTGCTCCCCTCCCTGCTCTGATGGGAGACACAAAAGGCAGAGATTATGATTTAATGGAAAAAGCAATGAGATAAGAAACTGAACAGTAGCAGCAACAATACTGCTAACAGCAGTATACAAAAGAGAGGATGATTTAAGTGCAGAACGCTCACCAAGCTGAGACAATGGACAATGGCAGATGGACCCTACGTGCCTGTGCTTTTCCTCCCCTGACTGCAAGCCACGCTCACCTCCTTCTTGGAAGGAGAAGTCCCTTACTTCCCCACCCCAGCAATGATGTGAGGTGATATAGAATAACAACCTAGACAGGCCCACACGGCTGCAAAGTCCACCCCTTCATGGCTACTGTGAAAAAATTAGCTCTGTCCTGCTGAAAACAAGGACAGTTGGGTAGCGTGAGAAAGTTACATGGACAGCTAGCTGAAGGAAAAGATTAAGAACAAGAAGTTAGGTGTGAAAATGGGAAATAATACACCTCATGTATCACTGAGGATCTGCTGCAAGACTTTTTGAAGTTAATGTATGTGATTTAACTGTGTCTATAATGACAAAATACACAACACAAATAAGCATTTTCATTGAACCCATTACACTTGGTTCTAGATGGATGGAAAATAAGAAGCCATGTATACTAAAATTTGATAGAATTGCTGATAAGACTTGAGATATGAGAAGAAAATATGAAGGTTTTTAGGAAGTGTATTTGTTTTGTGATGAGTTTCAACCAAGGAAAATAAATGGGAAAATAAGTTTTACTTAGAAAACAAATCAGAGAAATATGAAATAATTTTGGATACAAAAAGGCTGGAGGGTGAAGTTTTGTCTAATTTCCTTTTATTTAAGGGCGAGAAAATTTGCTCAAATAAACTAAAACTATTTTTTATATTCCTGATTCTGGATTTATGTAATTTATGCTTCATTTTTACACATTGTTTCCAAGTAAATTAGGTTATTTAACTTGGAGATTGCAGACTTTTAAGTGATGATTTATTTAGATTGCCCTATGCATACATAATAAATTTTACATCTTTATTGTGCTAAGATGAGGGCTAGGCTGTGCACTGTGGGCTTTATTCTAATGAAGTTCAATGGCAGAGTTTGGAAAGCATTCAGATCACTGGGGAAAAAGATAAAAGTCACAAGGTAAAAACAAGCAACTTCTCACAGACGTTTCATTTATAAATAGATATGTATGACTGATTCCTCTCAAGTTTACCTATTATTTCTAACTTCACAATATGCAGCCATTTAGGCTGAATGTATGAAGATTATTTTGGTACAATTAATAAGAAGTAATACTTTTTTGTCTTTTTTTTTTTTTAATCAGAGGGGCCGCATCTAATTCTGTGGCGGCAACTGATGGGACTACATTTATGTCATTTTCAATGCCCCTTTTGAACCATCACTATATAATTGTTCAAGTATTGCATTGTATCCTTAGATGACTAAGAACAACAAATATATGGGTTCACCATTGCCCCTGTAGCGTTAACGTTTTTATTGTAGCAAAGTCATAATAGATGCATTGATTGCTCTGTCCTAATGTAGGCAGATCAAGTCTTACACGTTTTTTTTTTTTATAAAGAGTTTTAAATCTAATAGTTTATAGCTAGTGATGGCATGGTTTTGGTTGGAAGGGACCATTAAAAGTTACCTAGTTTAATCCCCCCCTACCATGAGTAGGAACTTCTTCAATTAGACCAGGTTGCTCAGAGCCCCATCCAACCTGACCTCGAATGCTTCCAATGATGGGACATCCACAACTTCTCTGTGCAGCTTGTTCCTGTGTCTCATCACCATCAGTGTCCTGCTCCTGCTGGCCACATTATTTCTGATACAGACCAGGATGCCACTGGCCTTCTTGGCCACCTGGGCACACTGCTGGCTCCTGTTCAGTGGCTGTCCATCAGCATCCCCAGGTCCCTCCCAAAGAGATCTTGCAGGACAGATTGGATGACCATATGCTATTCCTGCAGACAAAAGCAATTCTTCCACCTTTGAGTCGGTGCCAGGCAGTATTGCAATTGTATAATGAAAAATTATTGAAAATATTTGATGAAGCACTCTTTTTACTGGAAACTGAAACTTTGTTGGAACTGGATCTTTCATTTGGAACATATCCATTTCAAGAAGGAAAGAGGCCGAACAAATTTTTACTTTTAGTTCTTATTTTGCTAACATTGAGTGTTTTGTTTTGGATTCTAAATTTTTTATTTATTCCATTTTGGTTAGTGTATCACATGATATATGTTTTTTCATACCTGTTTTTGACAGTAAAATTGGAAACTTTCAATGAGTTTTTCTAGAACTTTTTACTTAGACTCCTTTGTTTCTTAATTTCACAATAGTTTACAAATACTTAATTTTCTTTAATATATTAGAATTTTTTCCTTCTGACAATTTAGAGAAATTCTCAACTCACAGAGTTTTTGTGCCTGAACTACCAGGCTGTATACCATTTTAATGAAGACGAATCTTTTTTATAACACTTGTACCTTGGAGTCTTGTCTTTTTTCCTGTTTACGGTCAGTGTACCTGAGTAATTGTCTTTTTTTCCCTACTAGACAGTTGTAATAAAGGCAGCCTACTTGTATATGTATATATATGTATGTCTATGCATGCTTACTACTCTGGCCCTCTGACAGGCTTATATGTATGTGTGTGTGTGTGTTTGTGTGTTCGTTTTCACAGTTTGTTTCTTGCAGCCAATGACCTGTAGGCCATGATCTGGTCTTGGGTTAAATTAGATATATATTGACTTCTTCTTTATGTTATTCTGTTTCTAGCAAGAATTCAACAACAAGGCTTTCGTTATGGTATTATGACAGCACTTTTTTTGTTTTCTTAAGGTGAGAGTTTAGTATAAACAGATCAGACGTAATAAAATTGACAAAAATCGGATAATAATTTGATAAAAAGATCAGTGATTCAGTATCTTCTTTTGAAATGTTTTTGCATTTCTGCAAAACATATTTTCTTTTGTCTAGATCTCTGACATGTATTCATAGTTGTGAGATACTGTCCTGATTTCAGCTGGGATGGAGTTAATTTTATTCCTAGTAGCTGATGAAGTGCTGTGTTTTGGATTAAGTATGAGGATATTGATGATAACATGCTGATGTTTTGTTTATTGCTAAGTAGCGCTTACTCTAAATCAAGGAATTTTCAGTTTCCCATGCTCTGCCAGTGAGCAGATGCACAAGAAGCTTGGAGTGAGCGTAGCCAGGATAGCTGATCCAAATCCATCGAGGGAATATTCCATACTATAGAATGCCATGTCCATTATACAAACTGGGGGCAGTTAGCTTGAGGATGCTGCTCACTACCTGGGGATAGGCAGGGCATAAGTCACTGGGTAGTGAGCAGTTTCACTGTGCATCACTTGTTTGTTTTGGGTTCTATTCCTCTCTCTCCACCCCTCCCAGCTTCTTTTCATTAAAATTATTATTATTATTACTGCAATATTTTATTTAAATTATGAAACTGTTCTTATCTCAACCCATGAGATTTTCGTTTGCTTTTCTCAGTTCTTCTCCCCATCCTACAGGGGAGTGGCTTTGTGGTGCTTAGTTGCTGGCTGGGGTTAAACCAAGAAAGATACAAAGTGCAGTATTTGCTCTCCTCCCGGGTGTGGCTGTGTCATTATAGTAATACCATCAAAATTAAAGACAAAAGTTTTGTTTCTTACCTTTACTTGAAAAATTGTATTTTGCACTCTTTCTCTAATATTCTTCTCACATAAAGGCAAAGCATTAAATGTTTGCTTCTTTTAGCCGGAGCAAACCTTCCATGCTTTGTTTGTAGAATTACAGAATCACAGAATAGGTCAGGTCAGAAGGGACTACAGTGGATCATCTGGTCCAATCTCCCTGCTTCAGGCAGGGTTATCCCAGAGCACACGGCACAGGATTGTGTCTACATGGTTCTTGAATCTCCCCAGTGAGGGAGAGTCCACAACCTCTCTAGACAGTCTGTTCCAGTACTCAGTCACTGCACAGTAAAGAAGTTCTTCCTCATATTCAGGTGGAACTTCCTGTGCATCAGTTTCTGCCCATTGCCTCTCAGCCTACTTCTGGGCATCACCGAGAAGAGCCTGGTCCATCCTTTTGACACTCTCCCTTCAGATATTTGTAGCCATTGGCGAGGTGTCAGTCTTTTCTTGAGGCTGAACATGCCCAGCTGTCTGAGCCTTTCCTCATAAGAGAGGTGCTCCACTGAAGGGGTGCCATCCTGCAGGGACTGAGTGTGGTGGGCAGAGCACAGGTGGTGACAGAAGGGTGCTCTGACAGCCAGCGGGATGACCAGTAGTGCGCCAGGTCTAGAATGCATCCAGGGGTTCCAGTCTGAAGTTGAAGGAGGGTGGTCAAGAGACAAAGCTGTGGTATAGATCAGGGGCCTATCCAGTGGGCAGGGCCAGAGACAGTGCTGGAGAGCTGAGCTGCTCTGGGGCTTCTGGAGCACAGACTAACAACACTGGGGTGAACCAAAATGCTGTCCTGGCCCATGGGCAGGGTGGCTGCAGCACTGGAAGTGGCTGGGAGGGGATAATGAAGTCTGTGAACGACCCCAGGGTCCTAACACTGTTATGGATAGATCCTGAGTTCTTGTTTCAAGGACAATATGTGCCTATGGAGCTACATCCCAACTTCAGTATGTGAGGCTCAGCTTCCATTACTGGAATCTGCATGTAAAATAAAGAACTAGGTTTGCTGGTAGAAAGATGAGATATGATCTGTTATCAGATAATGAAATCTAAAGCTATCTTAAAATTTGCATTTATAAGATTTCACACCAGGTATTCCATAGTCTCCTTTGGGACATAAAGCTATTGAATCCTGGCAAAGGGTGTTACCACTGATTTTATTAAGATTAATCTAAAACTTAAAACTTATCTGTCTCATAACTTTCCTATAGAAAGTTGAAGCTATTATTTTGCTTTTTTAAAAAATCCTTAACATCTATTTCCAGCTGTCTTTCTTCAGATAATTTTAGGTATCCAGGCAGTTATCTATCTAATAGACCTTTTTGGTTTCAAATATATGTATTTAAACTGCTTTTCTCCATGTGGATTTATACATCTGTCTTTCTTGTATCCATTCCTAATGAATATATTTTTCTATAATGTACCCTTTCCATTTATTTTTTGTTTGCTTGTTTGGAAAAAAAAAATTGTAATTCTATGCATTCTTGTGTGAGACATATTGAAAAGAATAGTGCATATGTTACAAGTATAACTGAAGCTTTAGCTGAATTCTCTTGAATCTTTTTTAATTCTCTTCCTAAATAAATTTTCCACTAGGATAACCTACAAAATTGCAGAAGAACACTCTCAAATCAAAACAGACAAGGCAAATGGAAAAATGATTTTCAGTAAGAATAGCTGGACGTATGTTATATTATGAAATATGATGAAATGGTATGCATTTTAAAAGAAAGCTGCATTACATTCCTTTATATTCTTCCACTGCACTTTATCACTGTCACTTTTAAAGTAGGAATCACACTCTGGTGGTTCTGATCCAAGTATCATGATTTGTTTGTGTTTGCTATAAGCTAGCCCTCAGCTATTAAACTAATGGGCCTAAGTGTATATTTAAGTACCTAAATCATCATGCCTAAATGCAGATTTCTTTCTTTAAGCACAATATATGAAAATTGGTTTCCTTAAAATATATTTATAAAATCCAGACTCAGGGACTATAATATGTTTCAGTTTTACTAAAAATGGTATTTTTAAGTGCTGTCTTTTGGTGTAGATCTCTTGTATACACTTTGTTGTGCATAAATATGATTTGAAAGCTGTGCGTAATAATGGTTTTAAGAGGCCACAATGTTTATTATTCATGGCTATTACAATTGGTTCATGTATAGCAAAGTTTTGCACTTATTTGATAGTTTAAAGTTGTAGCTTTTGCGTTTAATGAAAGCTGAGAAGGGTGGTTTTTCATTCTGTTGTTCTATTCAAAAAGTATTTATAAGTCAATGCTAAGGAGATGAGATATTTTCCTTTTCTACTTTTCTTTTGTTCTGAACATCATGTTACTGAGTACATACAATTGCAAATACATTTTGCCTGGGTTGTCAGTAGTTATACAACAAAGAACAGTCTGCAGAGCTGGCTTCTCTGGCTTTTACAGTTTATTGTTGTCACATCAGATCTATAAAGTGCTCTGCTTTTCATAAGGCAGAGACAGATGCCCAAGTTAGGATCCCTAGCAGTCTGAACAGTCTTCTATTGCATCCCAAGTCTCTGAATCTAACATAGAAAAGGAATGTGTGTGGGATCCTGAATTGCTACTAGGTGGTAGAACATTTTGACTCTTACATTGTGTTAATCCTAGGATGAACAAACTCTAATGATCTGAGACAAGAATAGAAAACAGCCTGCATATTATTACACGATAGATTTTGAAGGGGTTCTCTTTAGGGCTTTGGTTTGATATGCTTGACCAAACGATGGCCAAAGATATTTCTGTGTTTGCTTTCAGTATCTCTCAATGTTTCATTTTTTTACACCTATGTGGCATCCCACCCTTAGGGGGAAGCAAGCACACAAGATTCATAGATGCTCGTGATCTAAAGGAATGATAGAAGTCATAGGGTCCACAAGAGCTTACAAAGTTTTGTTAGTAAATTACACACTTGACATGGAAATTGGTGTGTTTGTCCCTGATCTCCTCATATAAGCAAGAGGAAGTTGACTTTGAAGAGAGGGGTAGGGTGAAAGGGAAGAGAGAGAGGGAGATAGATTAAAGAGGGAGACAGAGAAAGGAAGAGCGAAAAAGAGATCACCAATCCTGGCTCCAGTATCAATCCAGCTGAGATTTTAAGGGTCTTGGGGGTGCCACCTGGACTCTGTGGGGGTACCTTTTTATAGATAAGCTTTCCCTGCCCTGAAGATATATTTCTCACTGTCTATGCAAATTAGTTATCATGAATAGTCTGTTCTTTTAGACCTTTATGAAAAGGGGTCAGGGCTTCGTGGATGTTTGGTGGTCTTGATCATCCCCATACAGTCCATGCCCACTTCTTGACCTCATTCCTGTGCTTGCACTGTACTGTGTTGTGCTTATCTCCAGGAGCCAGAACAAGGTTGTCTGTCCCAGGAAAGTGCTGCTGTCTGTATGGCCCCCTTCTCCAGTCACATCCTGTAGTTCCTCACAGCATGTTATTACCAGCTGTCCTTGGCTGCCGTTATCAACCATCCTTGGTTGGTTCTGCAGCTGTAGGTATTTGAGGCATGCACAACAGCCTCCTTATCTTCTAGGCTGCTACAACCTCCTTCACATCCAAGACCTTTCCTAGGTAGCAAACCATCCCTTTCACAGAGTACTTAACTGCTTGACTGATTGCCAGCTATTTACAATACTTTGCTTGTTGACCAGCAAGGCAGTTCTGGGCCTCCCACCACCCTCCACATTCATCAGTGTGGCAGTTAATTATTTGGTACCCACTCTTCAGCCACTTGCTGGAGCAACAGTAGCCTTGTGACTTTCACAGGTGCTAGAGTTATATTTTTACTAATAAGCAGTAGATAGGACAGAGACAGGGTAATTTTTTTTTTTTTCCCTCAGGAAATCAGGATTTTTCTAGTTTTCAGACAGTTTGTCCTTTGTCAGTCATGCTTAAAAATGCACATGGAAAGAAAGAAATAAAGAAAGAAAGAAAGGAAGGCATTGCATAGATTAAGGCAAGTCATTCACTTTAGCAATGTTGCTTCTGTTTTGCAGCACAGGAGATTATCTTGGAAAATCAAAACAAAACTTCAGCATAGACAATGAGGAATACAATAGAGACACTGTAAAGATTTGAGAGATTGTTTAGTTTTATTAACTTTGAGAAATATCCCAGTATTTAATAAATATGGCTTAAATATGGAAATCATTATTATTGGTGAACAACATATGTCTTCAATGCATCTCTAGACATGCATGGAAAAGAAGGATCTATTGGTAATTGCAGAGCATTTCTTTCCTGCTCTAGATCTACAATTAATTACACACCAAAAAACTTAGAATTATGTTGGTTCTTTTTTAGTGAAGAGTTAGTATTTATGCTCTAATACATTATAAAGAAAAGAAACTGAGAAAAGGATACTGGCAAGGATAGAAACACAGCAGTCCATATTTTTGTAATTTTGCTTTATGAAATAATTGTATCTTTTTAAAACTAAGTATGGTGCTCAGAGAGTTCAAAATCTGCATAATTTTCACATCAACAAGATCTAATATTTACTTCCCTCTATCCTTATGTGAACACAAATGGTGATTATAGGATTCAGTATGAAGTTTTAAAAAAGTGGTTCAACTGTATTGTTCTAAGTGATTATATTCTCTCCCACTATATCTATAAAAAAAATCTTAATATAGTTACAGAGATGTGTTGGCTTTTGTGTTAATAATCTAATTTGCTTATGCAGTCCTTTCTTGGTTAAGGTAAGAAACCTTGTAATGGCAGAGTAATTTAAGTGGTTCCATTAGTCTCTTTTGAAGGAACCATTGATTTTTAATGCTCTTACTTCCTAAGCTCATTTTGCCAAGGTTTTATTTACCATTAGCTTCCAATCCTTGCATGTTAATGCATTTATTAACCTCTGGAATCCTGTAAGAGCCTGATTTAACAAAAGCAATGAGCAAAACAAATTGTTTGGCTTGGATTTTACACGCTCCATGCAAAGCCTAACTCAGGAACATTCATATTTCTGCAATTAAAGAGCCTCTGTGTTTCAGAAACACTGATACAATGAAACTGCAGAGCACTACAGAGAAAGATGAATTTTGCTATATTTTTTCCAGGCCCTCCCATTTCTCTTCTTCTCTGCTTTGGCCTAGTAGTCAACCAGAGAGACATGCTAAGAGATATTATTATTTTCTTCCCCAGTGCATTTTATGATAATAATTTTTAGTCTGGCATGCATGCAGACTGAGGGTTAAAAGAGGATTGGTTAAGCAATAAATTTAGCCCTCCTCCAATCATTGCATTAATTCCCAGCCCATGGAATCTCCGTGTAAGAGGGGAAGGTATGAAATTAATAACTGCCTTAGAGAGCTGCTTACCTTGCCCAAATTCTGCCACATAGCAGCCCTTTGTATCATTCTGCAAACCCACAGAGAACGTTCTTGATGTTCAACTGGCAATGGCTGAGGACAATTTGAAACCTGTGGAAGAAAATGTAGATTCCCTCCACAGGTCTCTCAGCCCTTGTGCTCTGGAAGTGGATTCTATAAATCTGATGCAGAAAAGGAGTGATTTTTGCCAAGCCCTGAACACAAGGGAAGAGATGACATAGCTTTGACTGGACAACCTAAAAGGTGGCAGAGATGTATGTGTCTGCAATCCCCACGTTCTTTGAAAGTTAAAGTTTTTTCTGCAATGCTGATATAAATGCCCATCTGACATTAGGGTTAGCCTCATATCTATTTTTTATAAGTATTTGTCATCCTTTTGACCATAACAAATTAGTTAAATCTCATTCTCTGAAATTTTAATCTTAAAATACTCAACACTAAAACAATAAACAAGGAAGTAAAACATTTGTCTGGGAAGTAAGAGAATGGAAGATGTTCTTCACTGCCTCAGCCTTTGCATGTTTTATGCTGGTTTAAAATGGACAAATGACCTTTAGAAGTGGAGATCAAAAGTTTGTTGTCATGGAGCATGACGAAAATATGTAAACATGGCCTTTCTTGAGTCTGTATCTGGTATTATAAACTTTTTGTAGTTGGCTGGTCTCAATGGCTGCATCTCAGTGGAAGGCATTGATAGAATTGGGCCTTGATCTTTATTTTAAACTCTTTGGTGGCCTGGGTAAGTAATTGTATTGTAGCCTTTTTAGATAAAGCTAACAGAATCCAGTTCTCAGCTGCAATTACATGTCTCTCACAAAAGTTAGGAACTGGCATTGCTTCCCTCACACTTCAGAATGAAAATGGACCAAATGGGCATACTTTTTGCTGAATTCAGTGACTTGTGTTTTGCTAGATGCAAATGCGCACAGCGGATTAGTCTCTTCAGGAGATGTCAGAACCTCAAGTTTCGCATGTTTGTAAGAGCTTATTCAAGATGGGAGCACCTAGTACATGCATAAAGTTCTCAATACATAAGTGATTATAGAAGTAAAAATCCTGGGTGATATAGAATCTTATCCTAATACAGATGCCTTAAATTAGATGAACCATACCCTGAGTGACTGTTTCTCTTCATTGCCTGAAGAGAATGAAGAGCTTTAGACAGAGATGTCTTTTTCATAGGTAGGATACGTCCCACTCCAGGCATCCAGAAGGTGTCTTTCTGGATCTTGCTCTTGATCATGTAAATTAACAGTCCAGGTGCTGAAAGATATTTAAATTGTGATAAGTGCCAACTGGAAGCAGAAACTTGGAACTAGGTACTACAGTCATGGTGTCCAAATGACATTTGTTGGATTTGATTAGACATTCCTCATCCTCGCGGAGCTGCTGGGCAAAATGGAAAGAATTGATTTACTCAATGCATAGACAAAACATGCCAAACAGCTCAACATCTGGAACCAAGAAACGTGCATACAGAGTCGGGGTGTAATGTAGCTTTTGTATGAATGAGAGAAGTGTCAAAGGCTAATTTAAATAGCCTAAAATGTGAGAGCAGTAAATTGGTTTAGTTTAAAATGAGTCTTGCTTAAAAATGAATCCTTTAGTGTCAGTGTTACCTACTTTTCCTTAAATGAATCCAGGGACATGAGTATACACACGAGTATACCACTGGCTGACAGCTGTAAGCTTCTGTTTACTGATCTGTGGCACATGCCTGTTTCTCTTTAAATTAAATGTTCATTATTACCCTGTTCTTCAGGGAGCTTGAAGTCATACTCACAGATTGCCCATCATTCAGTGTTGCCTAATTCTTATTGCAGTCTCTGGATTGCTCCAAAAAGCCTTCTCTAAGAGCAAAGTGCTTTAGGAAGGGTGAAGTCCTAAATGATGTAAAGGAAATCAGTGTCTGCTAGCCTTGGCCTCTTCTTTTTTAGCAGCAAAATCCTAGCTCCTGACTCTACAGATGGTCCTGACTGGCTTAACTGTCTCTTCACTAATTTGCATTAAATAGGTGACTGGTTGGACCAAACTGATATTAACTCATTTCTTTCCTTTCAATGAAAGAATAACTGTTGAAATTCAATTTTCCATGACAGTTCAGAAAGCATGTCAAATTTCAACTATTTTTGATTGACTCATTTATTGCTGTTTAAAAGGCTCATCCATAGTGTAAGTTGTCATATTTCTGCTATTTTGTTATTATCACATTCTGAGGATTTATTTGACCATTTTAAAATCCAGTGCCAAATTAAGGTGATTTATTTCAATGCATCAGCTTCACAGTTCATGGACTTGTGATTATTCTTTCCAACTTTTCAAAATAACTATTCGTTGAAAATTACTAAACTGTATAATATCCAATAAAATTTATACAGCAACAGAAAACATAATCATCTGGATTCACGATGTCTTGCTGTTTGTGCCAAATTTGCTCTCTGCAGGAAGTCACAAAGTCATGAGGTGAAAACTACTTCGAAATACTTACAAACTCTGAGAGGCATTTTCAGAAAGCTTTGATTAAATAGAATTGCAGCACAGGAGACTTGGTTTTATGATCTCTTGGTTTAATGATTGATAGATTTTCAATTTTTTTTTTTTTTTTAATTAAATTTGCTTTAGTATTAGGCACACAGTGCTCTGGGGTACTGTGAATGATTTTTGTCAGAAAATGGTGCTAAGGACTATTGGATCAGCTGGTATCATTGCTGGAAACTCTGTATCACCTTTTATGAAAGGCACACCAGCACGCTCTGAACTAGCAAACATTGGAAAATAGTAACAGACTTGAGAATGCTCAGTATTTTTGCACCAAACCAATGATGATGTGGAGATAAAACAAGCTAAACCTCTTTTTTTTTTTTTTTAATTGTAAAATCTGACAAACATTTTTCTAGTAAGTTAAATGAATTTGAGAATAACGGTATGAAAACCAAACGTCAGATTTTGAAGACACATTCCACAATGTTCTTCTTACTTTTTAGCATAACAGGAATTTCTCTTATATTATTCATTGTTCATTACTTGGAGGTAGGCAGATATTTGGCTTTCAGAAGTACAAAGTCATTCAATTGATGCACATCATCAGGCAGCAGAACTAATTAGGAAACAAACTGGAAATATTTTTAATTCTAGTTCTGTAATAAACACTAGGAACAGGAAGGGGTATATACAGATTAAAAATTTCAAACCAACAAACCCGCTTTTTCTTTATCTTTCTTTGGAAAACACCAAGAGTAAAAAAGTAGTAGTAAATGTTTCATTTTATTTTCAAAATATTGATATTTATAAGTAAATTAGACCTAATCCTTAATGTTCAATGTACATTTTAGTGTTGAAAAGCAGGCACCACAATTACTATTTTAAGTTAAATAGTTAAGTTAAAATAATATGGCAAAAGGTATTCAACAAGTAATTCTGCCAGCAGGTCTTTCGTGTCTTAGCAGTCACACATAAGCCAGTAACAACAGAAAAGAACATTTCATCCTCTCATTTCTGTAAACTCAGTTACAGAGGAGCGAATATGTCACAGGTCACTGCATGGTCTTGGCACTAGTCCAAAGTGCAGGTCAATAAGGCATAACCCCAATTTATCAACAACATGATCTCTGGCTAGTATGTCACAGAGTCCATATGATGACAAGAAATTCAATATAATTCTAGAAGGGAGCTGTGGTGCTGCACCATGTAGTGATCAAGCTCTGCCATTTGTTGAAATGACTCTTCAGGGCAGTAGAACTGAGGCAGAACAAGAAACGTTCCACTATGGATACTTTTCTAGAGGAAATCACACCTATTTACTCATGGCTACAGTAATATAAACAATATGGCTAGAAATGTGGGGGGTTTTTTTGTGTGTCTGTGTGCATGAAAGCATCGTACTCAATACCTCTTGAGTGAATTTATGACATTATATTAGGCAAGAAATATATGATACCATGTAACTTATCTGCCTTACTCCAAATTATCTACTGTATTTTTTCCAACCTGGATAAACATAATTGCATCTTCCCAAGGAGTCTGTGGGCTAGCATGGTATTATGCTGACATGTTGGAAATGATTAATGACTGTGAGGAAGGAGAAACTGGGCTAAAAGCGATGCAGACTCAGTCCAATTAGAAAAAAGTAAATAAAGAAAATTTAGTGCATCAGTTTGCTTCTAATTTTTCATCTAGTTATTATGAATCACCATCAAAAATTCACACAAAGTATGTGTACAACAATTATTGAAGCTTCTATGTCTTTTTTTTTTGGTGCCTTACAAGCCAAATGAGTTTATTTTTAAGCTCATAAAATTTTTACCAAGATGATAGGAAGTACATCAAGACAGCCAGCTTTGCTCATCCTTGTGAATGTATGTCAGTCATAGATTCACAGAAGAACAGAATATGCTGAGCTGGACGGGGCCCACAAGGATCATCAAGTCCAGCTCCTGGCCCTGCACAGGACCATCCCCAAGAGTCACACCTTGTGCCCAAGAGCATTGTTCAAACATCTCGAGCTCTGTCAGACTTGGTGCTGTGACCACTTCCTGGGGAGCCTGTTCTAGTACTCAACCATCTTTTAGGTTAAAACTTTTCCTGATACCCAATCTCCCCTGACACAGGGCCATTCCCTCAGGTTCTGTCACTGCTCACCAGAGAGAAGAGATCAGTGTCTGCCCCTCCTCTTCCCCTCACAAGGAAGTTGCAGAATGCAGTGAGGTCTCCCCTCAGTCTCCTCTTCTCCAGGCTGAACAGACTAAGAGGCTTCAGCTGCTCCTCATATGGCTTACCTTCCAGACCCTTCACTGTCACTTGAGCTGAGCTTCCATGGAGTTAAAAGGTGTAGAACTACTCACCTTTCGATTTTCAGTACTTCAGCTTCTATATATGTATGTTTCAGAAAGTCAAATATATTTTCACAAAAACTTTGTAAAAATCAAAGTGATTTTTTTATTGTGATTAATATCATAATAGATATAACAGGCGATAAGCTAGTGATTTGCAAAGTAAACCTTTCCTTTCTTAGGCTAACATAATGAACAGGAAGCAAAGATCTTTGTTGAGCCTTGCTTCAGATTACAGCTTCTGTCATTCATGAACAAGAGGCGTTTACAATCTTTGGCACATAAATCACAGTGCGCTAATGTTATTTGTTTCTCAGGGCATTAATACTTTGTTCTTAAAGTCCTGGGTCAAAAGTCTGCCTAAGGTTGTTTGAAGTCTCCTATAGGTTTTTAGATCGAGATGTCTGAAATTTGTAAATATCCCTAGTTAAGGGCAGCAAGAACTTTTTCTTCTTTTTTTTCTGTGATCAAAGCTGCAAAATTCTTCGTGCTTTACGTGATGGCAAGGCTTAGTTATATGGCAATTAGGATTGTTACAGGTGTGTTTTACAGCAGTTCTAGCCATCATCTGATATTTAACTTAAAGTATCTGTCCTTGTAAATCTTAATTAAATGCCTTCCCAGTTTCTAAATTTAAACAGTCATCTATCATATCTCAGCACTTGTCTCTCTGTGCATGAAATCCCCCTCCATGCTAACATGCAGCATGTACTACCAGTGAATTTAATGCAGCACTCACCTTCACAGGAACTGGCAATACTGGAAAGCTGGAGTTATTCTGGCGGCATAATATTCTCTGTAAGGATAAGCTGGGTGATTGCCTCCCTTCTCTCCCCTGAATACTGCCTAGAATTATTATGCTCCTACCAATTATCTTGGACATTCTTGATGCTTTGAACAATTAATACAAGGCACAATTTCAGAAAGTAGGTTGTTGGCCAAGATAGTGCAGTCATGATATGCAGGACCTGTATTTGCCTGAATATATCAGTATAAAAGGCAATTAAAACATAAATCACGAAATGCACTCATTGTTAAAAGTTTAACTCTCCATAAAATATATTTATCAGCATTTTTTATAGTGAGTATGTTGCAAATTGGGCATAGAGATAGGAAAAATGAACTTGACAAGGTGAGGATTTAACAAAAAAAATGCAAAGAAGGCAGCAACCAGAAAGGTTGGGAGTGAAAAATTGCTAATTTAAATCACAGAATCACAGAATATCCTCAGCTGGAAGGGACCCCTCAGGGTAATTGAAGTCCAAATCCTGGCCCTGCACAGGACCAGCTCGAGAATAATACTGTGTGCCTAAGGGCATTGTCCAAACATTTTTTAAACTCTGGCAGACTGGGTGCTGTGACCACTTCCTTGGGGAGCCTGTTTCAGTGCCCAACCAACCTCTGGGTGAAGAACCTTTTTCTTATATCCAACCTAAGTCTCCCCTGACACAGCTTCATGCCAATTTGGAAAAAAAAGAGTCTGAATGCTGCTATTTTTATCACTGTATTCACACAAATAAAAGAAAAACAGATGTAATGAAAAAAGGTAACAAAAATTACTCTTGAATATAAATTCTTAACAGATAACAGCAGTAGCCCACTAAGTTTCCTCAGTCAGGTCACAACCATAATAATTCCATATTATCATCATCTTTCTCCAGAAAACATTTGATGATTTCAGTGGAAGTGACCCCAAACTGTAGTTTGCTCTGCTGCATGTTGCTTAATGATTTGTTCTGATAGATGATAATAAGAAGGGGCTTCTGATTGAGTTCTTTTTTTACCCACTTTCATAAATGCTTGCAGAATCTTGATCGGGTGTGGTTTACTTTTCAGTGAGCCTAATTAATTCCTTTTTAAACAATCAGTGTACATATCATGCAATTGTTAGAGCAAGATAATGTGTAACCTGCACTCTTCAATATCAAATTTATTTTGCAGTGTTAGGATTGCCTAATGTTTGCACAGATGCTCTGCTACCATGCCCAGGCTTGGCAGTCCTCCAGCCATTGCTTGCCTGTATCTTGCATGAGTAAATGGCAGATTTCCATGTGACTTCTTTATTTTTCAGGGTCATATGGACTGTGTAAAAGTTTCATATTTAAATACTATATGACAGCCAGATTTGGAGCATATGTTTGCATGTTCCTTTCTTCAATGGCATTGATCCACACCTTTACAGTGTTAAAACATTACTGTTTCTTGTGCCTCTGCCTAACCTTCTGGGGGAGGGTTTTTTAGTCCACTGGATTTCTTTGCTCAGCAGAGTAAAAAATGTTTATTATCAATGGAATAAGGATCATGACAATTCAGGAAAAGGAGAGATGCCTGGAAGATCTAGAAATTGGCAAAAAAAAAATCTAGTATAATATACAAACTTCTATTTATGTTGTCTGCCATCAACTGACATTGATCTCTTTTGTTGGGAGAAGTCTTGTGCTGTGGATCAAAAGATTTTTTTTTTTTATTGTGGAGAGCAATGAGGTGAACAAACACCTTAGCCCTATCTTGGGCTCTCCTAAAAGTAAGAGAAAACAGTTGTCGGGAACCTCAAGGAGTCATAAGCTTTGTCTTTGCAAGAAAAGTTATGCTGGACACAGATGTTTGTACTGGCATAAGGTGGTCTGTGCAGTGACCACACAAGTTCTGAGAGAAAATTTCAATGCAGGCAAAGCAGTGCCCTGGCAGAAGGTGACAGGAAGGTTCTGGGAGGGAGCAGCGACCAAGGAACATTCCCAACTTGTTGGTTTGAGATGCAGGTGTGTAGTTTGGCGGTGCAAAATGTTTTACCTGTGTGAACACATGACATCCTGGGAGAGCTGACATTAAGAACAGTTTCTGATTTTTTTTAATTTGCTGATAGAGGCTCAGCAACTTAGTTCATTATCCTACCCCAAGACAAGTTTTGACAAGGAAGAAATTGTATTAGTGATCTGCACAATCTGACAAAAGTTTGAAGCAACTCAGAAGATGGTCATATGGGCATCAGGTATCTTTTTGTGAAATATTATGATGAATTTCAAAGACATTCAGAAATACTACTCAGAAAATTTTTGAAGTACTGCATGATGGTTGGGTGCTATCATTTTATGCAGAAGCAGGAGCAGGCTCAAGTTTTTTCCTTCAGACTGTATACTTGAAACATGACTGGGACCAAAGGGATTGTTTCCAAAACACATTTACTTTGGGAATTTTATGTTCTCTGCCTGGAGCCAGATTTAACTTCTTCCAACACATTTATTTGTCTTTATAATTTTGTATAGTGTCCCTTTCTTCCTATTGTTTTAAACCTTGTCTCTTACCATATGTAAGTAGCAACTTACTATTAACATTATTGAATTTGTTCCTGTAAAAAGAAAACATAATCCAAATAAATTTTCTTCAGTGTATGGTTGATGCTATGGGTAAAATTATAGAAAATTACAGAATTTCTGAGACATTTCACAGGTGTTTGTACATTATCTTACCATGGAATTTAATGTGCAGCATTGTATCTTGAATTTTTATCTGGTACAAGGACTAGTGTTGCAGCAATAGATCAACTCTTTTGGGGGAACATTTCACAACTTGTAATTGCAAATAGATGAAGAGATACCAAGACATAGATGAAGATTTACAGAGATGCTAAGAGACAGGGGAGCAACTGGTAGAGAATGTTTTAAATCCCTATGGTTCTGAGGACTAATTAAAAACAAAAAATATTAATTTTACTTTGAGGAATGCACAGGATTTAAAATGTTCCCTAAGCACAGCTAGATTTCAGTTTTGGTTATAGTTTTTTTTCTAGGTTTTTTTAACTTGAGTTTAAATATTCAGCTATAGTTTCTAATAATCTGGAGTATGTTCCCTGTGAGGGAAGACTAAAAAAATGGTCTTGTTGAGTCTGGAAAATGAAAAGTTTCAGGGTGACCTAATAACTTTCCCCTAAAACCTGTGAGAAAGGTTTAAAAGAGAATGGATCCAGGCTCTTCACAGTGCGGAATGGTCTAAGGACAAGAGACAGTGAGCATAAACTGCAAGGAGGAAGGTTCCCACAGACTGTAAGGAGAAATGTGCATCAAGCACAGGATTGACAGGTGCTCAATGGAGGAAATTGTCCTGCTCTGCTCTGAGCTGGTGCAGCCTCACCTCCAGTACTTTGTGCAGTTTTGGGCACAATAATATAAGATATTAAACTATTAGAAAGCATCCAAAGGAGGGCAATGAGGTTGGTGAAAGGCCTTGAGTGAGAACCATGCAAGGAGTGGTTGATGTCACTTGACTTGTTCATCCTGGAGAACAGAAGACTGAGGGAAGACCTCATAGGAGACTACAGCTTCTTCACAAGGGGAGGAGGAGGAGGGGCAGGCACTGATTTCTTCTCTCACTCTTGTGACCATCAACAGGACTTGAGGAAATGGCATGAAACTGTGCCAAAGG
>VWZT01007952.1:217635-297857 GCA_013397055.1 Pachycephala philippinensis | reverse complement strand
AAAAGAAAAAAAAAAATTAAAAAAAAAAAAAAAAAAAAAAAAAAAGAAAAGCTTGCTTAGAAAGTAGTCAGTATTTAACATAACTATCTCTGAAATATTGTAGTTTTCGTAAGAAATTTGGACAGTAGTCCAGAAAGACTCATGAAATATTTGAGGATCTATTTTTTCCTCAGGCATAAGTATGTTCATGAAATGTCATAGCAATGCTCATAAGATATTTTCTGAAATGCTCATGAGAAATCTCTCTGAAATTGTCATGTAATATTTATGATATTTTCATGAAATATTTAACAATGTATAAAGAAAAAAGCACACTGAGCTACAGCTACAGTGAAATAAAACGTCCATTCATGGAAAGTTCCAGAAGATTCATTCACGAGCTTACGCAGTAGTTGAGATTGGAAGGACCTCTGGAGGTCATCTAGATCAAGACTTCTGCTCAAGCAGTGTCACCTATATCAGGTTAGCCAGAACCAAGTTCTTTTTTTGTTACCCCTCACTGGACTGCCTCCAGTATGTCCATATGCCTCTTGTACTGGGAAGCCTATAAGAGGACACTCTACTTCAGGTGTGGCCTCACCAGTGCTGAATAAAGGGGAAGAATCACCTCCCTCCACCTGCTGTGAACACCCTGCCTAAAGCAGCCCAGGACAGCCTGTGCTGCAAGAGTACATTTCTGGCTGTGTCCGAATTACTGTCCACCAGTAACTCCAGGTTACTCTGCCTCATCTTCCTGGCCCATCCTTCCCAACAGTCCAGTATCCTTCCATGACAGCACTCTGGTTACAGTTCTTAAAGATGAAAGCAGTTTGTTGGCAACTATTTGTGACATTTCTTACAAATATCTAGGAAATTGTTCATGAGCTATCACACGGAATTTATATGAAATATATTAAAAAATATAATGCAAGGCAAAGTCATAGTCAGTGAATAAAGTGTAAGTTTAAAATTGTTCAAATAACCCTAGTACTCAGAATAGGAACACTAGGCACCTCTGAGTCAGTGCCTTTGGCATCTGTCATTCGGAGGAAGAGAAGTTTTGTTGACTCCTTCAACTTAAGAATCTCCACTATGGTGTCTCCTAGCAGGGTTTGTAGGGAAGCTCTCTTTTCCCCTCGGGTATTTTGGATTACGTGGTGTACAGACATGGCACAAAGCAAGTAACATTCAGCAAGAGGCAGTGGCAGCTTCCCCTTAGTCTCGCAAATGCACCCTTTACAGTCATGTGATGTCAGTAAAGGCAAGAGATAAATAGTTTCTGTAATCCAAGAGGAAATCCATTAAGTTTAACTCGAATTAGTACTGCAGAGTGCTATTCATCCCACGTGGTATCTATTTTAGTTTGGGATGTTATTCCTTATAGAGGGAGGATAGGTGATAAGTGGTCTACTGAGCTAAAGACAGAGTAAATGAATCATAACCAATGACTAACTAATGTCTAATTAAAGACTTTACAGGTCAAGTAAGAAGACATGGATTATCCAAAATTACAAGGGCATTTCAACAGCACTAACATCCATAACATCTGAAAACAAATATACTTTTAAAATTAAATAGAAGCAGTGTCAATTGACATCTTGAATTCTTTCATAATAAACTTTAAATAACAGTGATGAACTTGTTAATGCAGACAACCAACTTTTGAATGAAGAGGGGCAGTAGAAATACGAACATGGGTTCTGCCTCTTGTCCTATTCAATGTGGGACTTAAAAATCACAGCCTCTGGCAAATTTTAAACTTTAAAATCTATACAGACAATCAGAACTGCAGAAGGTGTTAGTTGTTGCCAGGGAGTTTTGGCCATTTATATCTGAAGTTTACGGTGATGTTCATACCAGTGAGTGATGGCCACAGCTTTATAAATAGATAGAGGAGCTTTTATGCTGACCTGCAGTTCTGAAATGACATCTGCACAGAGGTCCAGAAAAATGATATTTTTTTTTCTTTATTTTCTCATACATTGCCACAGATCAATCTTTTCCTCCTAGGAATGAGCCCATAAAAAGTTTTGAACTGAAGCCATAGTTCTGTGTTCAAATTATTAGAAAAAGAGTTGATATCACATCAGTGCTTTTTGGGATGGAATATTTTATCCAGCACCGGGAGTGCTAAAGCTTCATTTACTTCTGTGGTTGAATCACAGCCTTATGCATAGATGCAACTTCACAAGCTGTTGAGCTATATGTCACTTCACATTTTCTTGTGTGCTGCTACCAGGCAGCTCCTTGTCCAAACTGACAAACATTAACACACCTTAAGAGAGTAAATATTTTTTCGCTAGCCTCAATTTCCCTATTGGAAGATAAAAATGAGGATCTATATCAGAAAGTACAGAAAAAGATGTAAAGTGGAGCAGAAAGCAAAGAATGGTGAAAAGTTGAAAACTTAAGCATTCAACTTGCCACTGGAGGACTGTGGCCCATTAAATACACAGAGTGAAAAGTAGAATTCCTCTGAGAAATATGGACATTGCCAGTGCAAATGTCAATATCAAAATACTTTATCTTTGTTCCTTTCACAAGAAACCACTCAAGATCACTGATTCATCTCATTCTAACTTAGACATGATTAAAAGTATCATAAGGATTGTGTCCTAAAAGAGCCCATTCCATTTCATTGACCAGGAAGAAAAGAGTTGGGTGTCTACCATAGGTGTAGACATCCAGATAATGGATATCTGAACCTCAGTATAAAGTCCCCAAAACACCTGTAGAGAATATTGTGGAGAGGTCTATACAGTGCTAAACCTGCACTGAGCAATCTAGCTGTGCCATGATTGTGGAACACTTGTTCCATTCTGACTCGGGTGCCACAACTCAGCACAAAATATTCTTCATGTGTTGTCAAGCTGTAGGGTGAATCAAAGAGATAGGCTTTAATAAGATTTTCAACCCATAGAGTGATTTTCCTGCACAGATTTTTATCTACTTTTAGAATAACATTTGTCCTTGTAACTCTTGTGAGAGATGGAGAAGAATTATTCCTACTTGGAAAAATGGAGGTTAAGGACAGAGCTAGAATTCAGAACTCTGTTTAAAATTTTGTCTTTAATGACTAGATGCAGTTGTACTGCTGATATTTGGGAAAATACACTGGAAAAAAACTGTTAACCTGAGACAGTTACATTTATGTATATGCACTAAACTTGGACCATCAGTTCTCCTCAGTGGTAAAGAACATTTTAAATCTTAGGAACAGGGCTATAACAAAATGATACAAACAAAGCGGGTGTCAAGATAGTAGCATTCATAAATTTGCTCTGTAGAGCTATTAAACAGAGGCAGACTGGCAATCAAGACCTTGATTCAGCTTTATGTCTATGAAAGGTTGGCTTAATGCTGTAATAAAAGGGTCTTAAGTGGCTTTGTTATGGTTGATAGCTGCTGTCACGAGAATATGGCACAGCTGGGAATAGACCATGCAGTATTAACCAGAGAGGGCTTCTCTCTTGTGATGATCCTTTTATGATAAAAGCATTGGACTGAAAAGTCAAAGATTTATTTCTTGTTTTTACATAAACTTCCGTTATGACCTTTGGAGGCCACTTATTCTGTCTGCATCTCATCCCTTTTTTTTTTCTCTTCTGGATTTCTGCTCCACAAGGTACAGTTTCTTATACTGCACTCACATCCAAGTGCCTCTCAAGGCTGGGTTAAACAATGTAACTAGTGTTAGTCTTGTCTAGACTGTCTTTATTCTTGCCTATCCCAATAGAGAAGAAATGTGTGTAATACACATTTCAGTATTTCAACCTGTAGATGCAAACCCCATCTTGGGGTCATTATTTAGAAGAGCTGCTAATTACACTAGGATATAATTAGGGCCAGAAACAAATTCACAGTCATAAGGTCAGGGTGAATCAGCTGGGTTATGTTTACACTGCCCAGCACGGCAGCATATTTGCCTTGTAGAAAATTAGAAGATTTCATTCCCTAACTCTGACTTCTTTGGGTTGCCTTTGCCCAGAAATTTAGTACATAGGAAATGAGCACAAGCCAGGGAGTGACTTTGGAAAAGGATAGATAATGGCTATATCTACTGCTCAAATTCATCCACTAGCCTTCTTTAATTAAGACAGAACTCAAACATATTTGGGCTCATGGCTATGGTGTGCTTTCACATGATAAAGAAGACATGATGGAGATAAAATTACTGTGGGAAGCTATGTCAAAAGATCTTGCATTGTCTATCTAACCAAACACAGATAGGAAAGAATATAGGAGTGAAACAAATGTGGTTAAACTTTCTCAGCATAGTCTTAAAGTCTTTAGAAACTTGCAGCAGAAGGAACTTCTGAACAAGAAAGGCTGATGTGTTTGAAGTTAATAACTACTGATGAAAATTTCTTCTATGAACTTGCACAGTCCCCACTTGAACTTAAAAACCCATTTAGCATTTACAATGTCTTGTGGCAGGAAGTTCCACAGATTACTTACACAGTGTGTAAAGGTCCAAATTTTCTTCTTTTGAAGGTCACACCTAGTTTTTTTGATAGCCTGTGGTGCTTTCATTCAAAGAAGAATGAATAGTCAATCCCCGCTTAGCTGTTTGCAACTCTCATGACTTTATTGACTCCTATTATAACTCCATCATTTCTTCCCCGCAATTTTTTACATGCTGAAATTCCTAGCCTGTGTACACAAAGCATTTAGAAGCACTGAACTTGATTATTAATGCTATGAGAATGCACTGGTTACTTCAGGGCAGATCTGATGGACTGAAGCACCTATCTCAGCTGAGTATACCAAAGCACTGAGGGTGTCATTCTTTCAGAAACTTCCTTGGTACTGTCTGTCTGAGCAGTGATAAATAAATGAGTCCAGATAATTTTCCATCAAGGTTGGTCAGAGCCTTATATCAGGTAACAGCAGAGATACTGCCAACCTGAATATAGATTGTAGAAATATAGCTGAGCTGATTGGCTTCAGCTTGAGGCACAGCTGAAACTTATCCAACTGTTCCATTCCAGAGGCAACTCTCTCCCAGCACTCTAATATTGCAATTATAATAATCAGATGTAGTGAAGATTAGGTTTCGCTGTGTGTCTTCTGCATATAATTGGCACTTTACTTTGTATTGGTGGTTGAAATTGGACTGTGCTGCACTTATATTCCACAAAATGCTTGTTCGTCCAGATCAGGAAAACAGTAGAGAGCACTGTGACTTTCTGCCTGCCCACGCACAAGTTCTATCCAATAGAAACCATAACATGGTAAGAGATATAGCCAGGATGCAAATTTGCAATCCTGCAGTGTAGGGGCAACCATAATTACCTGTCTGTAGGCTGAAAAGGAGTGGGAAGATATTTATATATCTATACAAAAATCTATCTACTTCTATATCTATATTTAAGAATTAATAAAACAGTTGAACTGAGGTCATATTTCTTAAATATGCTCATATTGTCTAGCAGCTGTAGAATGGAGACAGGTCTTAGTGAACCAATGATATGTTTTTATATTATTATTAGAATTCAAACCTTAAGAGTAGGGACTAAAATCCATTGTCTCCTGAGATCATACTGTTCCTCTGAATTGAAGGGGCCACAATACTTATATTCTTGATAAGGAATCCAAAGGACCTAAAACAATTGGGAAATTGTATTTCTACCCCGTACAAGAGAATATCTATCAGACTGGTGAGGCAGTAGGTTTTCAGCCTTCTTCATGCTGCATGTTGCTTAACATGGATACCTGTTAATCACAAGGGCTGCTAAATTTGAGGTTTTCATTTTAAGAGAGCAAATATCTCATGGTAGGAAGTGCAGCTACAGTCTTTTCAGCTGTTTTCTTAGTCAGTGTTGTAAAACCAATTTATTTTTTCCCCACATGCGTAATAGTTAACCAATCCATGTGAGTAAGTCTGTGTCCCAACAGACAATATGGTTCAAGAGCCTTTCAGAGAATTGCACAAAGTTTTTAAAAACAGATCTCTCTGAGTATTTGGGAGTCAGTCTTGGATAGCTGCGAACTTTAATGAGGGTTGCTCTCACCCAGGGATTTAGGAAAATGTGTAATGTGGTATAATACTGTCAAGAACTATTACTTCATCAATACCTTTTACTGTTTTTATATGTGGATTTGCTGAAGAAACTTCTTTGTAATTCATGGAAATAAACTGAAAATGGCCTGAGATTGCCTGGAAAAGACATGAGAGTATCTATAATTATAAAGTCTCTGTGGTAGCTTTTGCCTTCACAGAAAAGTAATTAAAAGTTCTTAAAGGATGAAAGGAAGTTGAGAAAAACTGTGTACATCTCAGGCTGCAATTTCAGAATCTTGAGAGGGAGCTATTAAAGTCTCTAACATGAGAAATTCAGTAATAGCTGTAGACTGTGGTATAACTTTCATTCTCAGACATTAAAAAAATGGTTCCTGATGAGTATAAGATGGTTTTATCTCGGTTCAGTCTGCACTGTATTTTTCAAGCTTTCCATTGCGATCTGCAGCATTGTCAAATTCAGTAAGTAATGTTATGGTGATGGTAGTGGGGTTTATATACTAACATTAAATCAAACGTTAAAAAACAATGGAGCAGTGTATTGTGGCTGTAATGTTTGTAATAATGAATGCAAAACCAGAATGAGTCTGCCTGTTAAACAGTCATTAGTTGTTTTTCTTCCTTTAAACATCACTTACATGAGCAAAATTCTCTTTCCAAAACTGTTGGGTAACATATTTGACATGTTATCAGGTTTCTTGAGACAGAAAATTCAACACAATATTGCAATTTTCTTTTCTTCAGGAGGTGTAGTGCATTAATTAGTTTTGTCCAGAAGAAAATAAATTCAGGCTTGTATCTTTTATTGTTTCAATAAACAACTCCCACATCATATACAGTTTGTCAAGAGTGAAAAAGTAAAAATATCCCCAAAAGATATTATATAATAAAAAGTAATTAACAGCATGCTCGTTTATATTTTCATAACTAATAATGTTTGTATTTAACATCTTTCATAAAAATTGAATAAAATGTTTGGGTGTTGGGAATTTAGGAAGAACCTAGGTCTTTTTCTTGGAGTATAACAGTATTTGATTTACTGACAAAGATTATATACAGATTTGAATTTCTGTTTATATATTCATCTTGTTTAAAAAAAGAAATCCAGATGCTGCTGTCTGTAGAGCACAATCATTAGATGTTATCTTTCATCTTGAAATCTGTTGAAGCCCCAGAGTTATGTCCTGAGGATAGTCTCCCAAACTTTAGTGACCCTTAGTCAGGAAAGGTTTTAAATGACTGCCTAAAGGGTTTCCTGAAAAGTGGATATTTCCTCAGTTGAGGTAAAGCTATTTTTCCATCACTATCTAGACAATCCTTGTGAAATTTTGGTGCAGTGAGTAAGTGTTAATATTATCAGAACACTATAGTTAATGAAACTGTGGCAGACTTAATGTGAGTTAAAGCCAGATTTTCAAATTCCACTATTTCTATTAAGTGATTAACATAAATGATTAGCTTTTCAAAATATCTCATGTTTTTTGAGATCACTTGTTCAATCAGTGAGAGTAAAGGGCAACACTGAACAAGTGTTCCCTAATCATCAGACTCTGGTGCTAAAAGGAAGTTGATTTATAGCATATTCAGCGAGGAAAATTGCCTGCAAAAGAGAGTTAAGAAGAAACTAAGACCTTTTTCTCCCGGATAGTATAGGAAGTGTAAGTGACCCATTCCAAGTAAGCAGTGTGGATGAGATTGCCCCAGGTTTTTACATCCTCTGCCCTTCAGTGCTATCCTAGAGTGCTTTTCAGATGCCATTACCAGTCCTATTGACAATGTTCTATTTATACAATACAGTCACGTCTTCCTGGTGTCAGAAAAAAACTCTAGTTGGCCTCAGCACAGTTCTCAAACTGTTTAAAACACTTGAACTGAGAACAACACCCAGTCTCCCTTTTCCTCATCCAGTTTTGTCCTGTGGCAACCAACGTGCAGTACGGAGCCAGGAGACCCAAAGCTGAAACTTTTGAGGTCTTGATGCAGCCAATCTGCTAAAGATGGGGCAAGCCATGAGGAGAGTGGACACAAGCCTGTGTAGCCCCTCTTGACCAGGGATCCCATGTGGGAGATATTCAGCAGCAAGTCTGTAGCTTTAGTAAATGTTTGTGTTGAAGGTGATACAATACAGTTTTTTTCTGGTTCAGGACAAAACCTGATACGTATTACATTTAAGTATTGTATTTAATGCTGAATTTGTTGTGGAATTAAAGAAATTTACTGTGAAATTTTGAGGAATTTTCTGCTTGATATGATAAATTATTTTGGCAATATTAATCTTTTTCTTGATTATGTTATGTGCTCTGCATTTATCTGCATATATTTTTAGGGAGCACATAGTTTATTGGGAGGTTGTTCACGTAGGAACAAAAGTCTGACACAACTCTCTGTTATCAGTGCAACAGCAGAAGGTCCTCATCTAGAAAAGTCACCAAAACACTGACTCCCTATGTTCAGCAGCCAATTCTAACATGGCTTTTGTGTGAACTTCTCTTCCTTGGCAGCAAACTAATCTGTTACTGCAAATTACTGAAGACTAAATTAGAAATAATGATGGAAGAAAACTCATTAAGGTTAACACGGTAAAAACAATGAACCAGTACCTTCTATAGTAATAAAATCATTAAACTTTTTATCTCATATTAATAGCACTTTACATATTGAATAAATATAAGCTAGCGGGTTCTTGAAAAATTTGGAAGAGATAGTTAAATAAACATAATACACTTCTAAAGTATTTTTTTGAATAAAATGAAAAATTTTTATCCAGGTGATCCTAACTGCTGAACAGTATAACAGGGGATCTCTAGTAAATTTTAACCATGGTTCAGTGTTTTCCTTTAATTTTTTACCCAGTTTATTATTTCTATGCAATGAGCACATTCCCATTTTCTTTGCATGAATCTGCTGTCAATTAGGTGCATATCTTGTCATTCGTACAGAAAATGTTAGTGCTTTTCACAGGAAATTTGACATACTTCAGACTTATTATTTTTGGAAGAAAAATAAGTCTTTGTCTTGCACTAAGTAAATGATGTGAAGTGTCTACTGCATTGCATGAACTGAATATCAAGTATCATATTTATACAATGTTATTTATACAGTAACAGCTGATTATGGAAAATATAATCTGAAGGTTTTTTCCAGAAGACTTATTTTTATCACACTTATTTGTTAACTTTGCTAGTTTAGATAAAGACCATATACAATAATTCATTGTAAATAAAATTAAAGTAAATAAAAAAGTATTTCAGTTTCTGTGTACTAAAACTAAATTTTTTAGTCTTGCTTCTTTCATTGCTATTAATTCATAATCTGTCTAATTTAATACAAATTTATGGGGAAAAAAATCACAGCGATTTTAAAGACCATTGCATTGACTACTCAGAGAGGGCTAATAGTAATTTTCCTCTAACACATATTCACTAGTGATCGGATTTCCACACCATATATTCTATGAAAGAAGTGAAATAAATAGAGTCCAAGATCTGACTCATTTATAAAATCATGTAATAAAACTCTGTGAAAGACAGACAGAATATAATACTCTAAAAGACAGAACCTTTTGGCTAAAATTTACAAAGAAATATTTTCATTAATGAAGGTCCCATTTCAGTCAAAAAAATGGGTTAAACCTTAGTTCAGTGTTTATTTAGAGTGAATATAAATCCTTTTCATTTTTAGAATTATATTAGGTTGGCACTTAGACATATTTCTTTTTTGTTCATGTGCAATAGCTTTCCTTTCTATATATGAATAAGGATACAGTTCCAAAATTTATTTTAAATCTTGATGCATTTGGAGTTAGAGAGCCAGTCTTCAGGCCAATCTCTTCACTACTTTCCATGATACAAACATCTAGAGAGAAAATAAATTGAAAAAAAAAATCAGCATTTAGTGCTAAATGCTAAGCATTTTACTGCACAATGACTATCATCACTGTATAATAACATCTGACAAATAGGCTATTACCATCAGAGGGGAGGCTTTTAAATCAGGCCTTAACTACTTTTATTAAAGGCTTGGAAGATAATCACTGAAATTATATTTTTTTTCTTGTGTGTTTATGCTTCTGTCTAGAGTCTTTAGAGATTTGCCAGTTACAATCTATCTACTACCTGTTGTGAAACACTGGTAAAGAGATAATACAAGCAATTAGAAAAGCATTGCTCACTCCTGAAGTGTTATTACCTTAAATTAAGGTTTCCAAAGGGAATACGCAATAGTGTTTCAGTGACATTTTTTGTTCCTGTATTTTCCCAAAGATACCTTTTGTTTCTTACATATTCTGTCTAATCAGTAACTCACAGGTGGTTGCAGAATAGTGTCAATGCATTAAATACACTCCCTCAGGAGTAAGTCACATTAAATCTCAAATCCACACAAAACAAGGTCAGTCTATGATCCCTTTATACATTATGTCAAAACAGAGTATTTTAAAACCCCTTCTTGGTTAGTTTTAATCTCATGTGTCCTAAATATTTCTAAGTCTATAATCTCTAGACATGCCACAAGGTTACACAGTAATAGTGAGAATTGCAGATGTGAATCTTAGCATACTGACATAAACCCACACATGTCCCACTCGCCATTCCATGCTGCATGGATTTTCCAAGCTGGGGACCCTCTGTGATGGTCCCAGCTGGTCACCCCAGTCAGTGACTCACTGAGTGCTTCTCATATGGGGAGACAAAACGTGGGCTCTCGTAAGGAGGGGTTATGAGGTGAAGCCCATCACTTTGCCCTCATGTCTGCCAAGGGCTGTTCTGCTGTTTTGCCTCTTATCTCTGCCAATATAAAGTGATTCTGCATTTTTTCAGACTGTTGCTAGTCGCCGAGAAAGTAGGAATGGATCTACAAAGTGGTTATTAGAAATAATAACAAAATACATTAAAAAAAAACCCCTTACCACTCTACTACACATACTACCAATACCCTTCCTGCTGGGTGAGTGTCCAACCCTGCTGGGAAAGTTGATCAGTGGACTCCTGCCCTGTTTTTGGAAGGTCTACACTATGAAGCACCTCTGCCTTGGACTGTGAGCTCTGCAGCTGAAGCTGGTGGAGATGAGATCTTGTGTCTACATGCCCAAGGGTGTTCCCTCACAGTAAAGCTGGACAAATCCACTTTGTATAAGATTTGCTTTTGCATCTCCCCTGGACCCCGAGTACAGAATTTAGGACTAAACAAAAAGCACTTTTTTTGTGTATGTGTTACTTGTTTTCTTTTGTTTTTTTTATTTAATTCAAACTTAACAGAATCACCAGGCTCACCAGAATCGCTCATTTTTAAGCATGAAAATGAAGGTATTGGAGGACATAAAACCCTGCTAGCTTGTTGTTGCAAGACCGTGTCAGAGGAGAGTAAAACTTGTCTTCTGCAGTATTCTATCCGCACCAATTAACACAAAAAAAGAGACCAAGGTTCAAGGGGAAATTTGATTGCAAAGGTATTTCACAGTGTAGATGTACCCTTCACTTGTTTTTGAATAGGGCTATGCCGAAGCAGATTATGGCTCTGGAAAGCTAAAGAATTGGGTTCACAAGGGTAGCAAGTGCTTTATGTATTTTTCTTGTCTCCCTCTTTCCACAGTCTGCAAAAAATATTTGCAAAGTAAATAGATAATGTAACTTCTTTTCTTCTACTAAAAGGATAGGTGATTTTTACACAAAAATATTGAGAAATTGTGTTCAGAAATGAAAATTTTTGGGGGTTTATCAGTAACTTATCTCTTGGAACTTGAGTTGGATAGAAAGTGAGTACTGTTGCTTTATAGCCAGCCCTGTAAAACACATAGAATCACTGTATCATAAAATGATTTTGTTCATAAGGGACTTAAAGGATCATCTAGCTTCAAATTCCCTGTGTTTGACAGGGACGCCTTCCACTAGACCAGGTTTCTCAGACCTCCATCCAGCCTGGCCTTGAACACTTCCAGGGATGGGGTGTCAACAGCTTCTCTGGGCAACCTGTTCCAGGGCCTCACTTCACAGTAAAGAATTTCTTCTTAATGTGCCATTTAAATCTATCCTTTTTCAGCTTGAAACCAAACATATTATACTCAGAATGAGATGCAGGAAAAAAAAAGAGTAAAAAGCTGACAGGAACAGGAACCATGTATACTCAGACCACTTTTAGGTTTGTTTTTTCTGGTTGGGTTTTGTTTTATGTACTGCTTTCCTTGTAACTTGTCTTATGGCTTGTCTTACAGTATAAAGCCACATTATTAATCATTTTTTCAGGCAAGTAAAAATGTATTTCTTGTTTTCCCCTTAATGTGTTTATTATTTAAGAAACTGTTCTTTTTACATGTGGCATTGTGGCTCAATTACAAGAAAAAACAACATTCATGCCAGAAAAGTGAGAGGTTGTTTTAGCTTTCAAAGGATACAGATTAGCTTTCAAAATCTGGTGTCATGGTCAGCTAAAGTCAAAGCCCTCAAGCACATTTTTTTATCTTTTTAATAAGATGAATATGGGAAAGTTCATGGCCACCAAAAGCTGTAAAATGAAGCACAAACCTATATGATATATCATAAAAATTATATCTGTTCACTTGTACTGTTGTACAGTTTTGTTTGAAAAAATGAACAAACATATAGTTACTTAAATTAATAGATTTATAATAAGTCTGACGGAACACAGAATCAATAGGTGCATTTGCAGTCAATTAATGCACTTTGCATGGTGAGGATACAAGTGGCATTTATTCCCTTTGAGCCACTTGCTTTATTGATATATTCAATGCCTGAGTGGGTAAATCAGCAAGGAAATTTAATGTCTGGGGACTACTTCATACTGTTTGCTACTCTTGGAGAGACGATAGCTCCTTAAGCAAGCCTGGGGGTGATACTTGTCACGTTAATCTCCTGCCAAATCTGTTCCACAACCTATGCAGTTAAAATATACACGAGTTCAGTTGACGAGAAATGCAAAAGAATAAATCATGAAGAGGCTCAGTTAATAAGAGGTTAAAAGAAACTTTTGCCATTTGGTCTGTACATATGTACATTTACAGAAAACCTCTTTGCAGTCATGCAGGTCTTCCTAGAGGACGTCTGTACTTAACTGGAGCTTTGACATCATAAACTCGGGTCAACTTCAGCAGGTGCTTTAGGATGGCAAGTCTTGTCTAAATCATCCTTTGTTTTATATTTATTTTTCCTTTATCACCAAAACGGGATGCTTCAAGGCTATAGGTTGGCATAGGTTCAAAAAAGGTACATTTTTGTATATGAACATTTGGAAGAAGATTGTGGATGGAATCCACAGAAGATTGCTGATGGAATAAAGAGCCTTATATTTAATCCATATTTTGAAAGTGAATTAAAGAAATGTCAAGTAACAGTGGACATTTAAGCTAGAACTCTACAGTGACAATACATCAGAGACACTAATCAGTGACAGCCCCAGGGTACTATCGAGTAAACAGTAATTTAATTAATATTAGTATGTTTACTTTTTATGTTTAAAAAATGAGATTATAGTCAATATTTGACTTTTTTCTAAAAAGAGGAAACAGAAGGCTGATAAGAGAAAGTCATAGACATAATATGTCCGTGCATTAACTTAGAACTGCATTTTTAAGTACTACGCAGGCTGTTAGCTAAGCAATTTCTGTTAGAGAAGGCAAATGAAACCTTATTTCCTGCTTTCAAATTGCAGGTGTAAAAATGCTTTTTGAAATACACCTACAAATTTGGTGAATACATTACAGTACTGACCTACTGGTTTGGAACTCCAAGAGAGAGAAAATGTTTTAAATAAATGGGCAGATGCGGGAATGACTGCTAAAGTAATTTTGTTCACTTTGTAAAGCAATGACCCAGAGGAAGAGATGTGCAGTAGAGATAAAATTTCCTGACACTAAAAACCAGAGTAGCCATTGACAGAAAAAGTATAATACAAAATTACCCTGATAGACTGATTTCCTGGACTGAAAAATACAGTTAATTATTGAGAAATGTTCCTATAGCTGGAGAAAATTTCATACTAAAAATAAGACAAGAGAACATAATTTAAATGACTAAACACAACAGAATTCTGAGACTTGTCTGACAACAATGACTAGAAAGAATAAACAAACATTTTAATTATTTTTTTCCTATACAGAATCATGGTGTTCAAAGTGTGGTGTGGACCACCCTCCATGTACTGAGAATAAATTCCATGAACTTGGCTGGTGCCTTGGGAGTCTTACTGGCTGTTCTAACTTCATCTAGCAGTTGGCTTCTCTATTCCATACCAGCTGTGTGCCTCGCCAGGATTTAATCACTGTACTTAGTTTCTTAATTTGGGTGTCTGGGGTCCCAGTGACTTGTAAATCTAGTGGACATCAGTGTATTGCACTCTGATATGCCCTCTCTTGGTGTTTGTTCCTTCCATATTTTCCACAACGGTTGCTAAATTCCATCCTTCACACATGATAATTTTGGTATTTCTATTACAATTCTCTATATTGTTGAGTTGCTGTTGATGACATGACCTCTTAGCACAAAGGGAAATGGAACAGATGGACATCCTTGGTCCAAGAAAATCCCTTCATGGTCATGAAAAATGGGATCTAAATCAGGCTTCAAAGAAGTGTTTGCAACAGAGGATATCCTTCCAGCGGAGCCCAGAGCTAGCCAGAAGGGTGTTCCACCATATCAGAAAAACAAATGTTTAGGCTCTTTTGGTTTTGAGCTGTGACTAAATGCTTGTGGAATTACAAGGTAATTCAGGCTGCAAAGGACCTCAGGATAATATCTGTCTTCTTGCTGAAAGCATGGCGAGTATCAAGGTTGGACTAGATTGCTCATGGTTGATCTAGTCTTCAAAGTATCCAAGGGGAGAGATCACAGAGCCTCATCGGGCAAAATCTTTCAAGGCTTGATTGTCTTTGTGAGAAGGTTATTCCTAAGCAAGGTAGACAGATATTGCTTGTTGAGTTTTGTGAAAGCAAGATTCAGATTTTTCTGGTTAGAAGACATATGGCTTCATTCAGAAACAGATGATCATATAAAGCAGCAGAGAGATTTCTATGAGTGATGCAAATCACTGCTTTCACAGGAAGTTCATGAGGCTCTGATCACACTGCAGTAAATTCTTGCTCTTATGAAGAATTCCAGTCATGTCAGTGGAGCTGTTGCATGGACATTTTAGGTTGGCAGCAGGATCTTAATATTAGGCCCATAAAAATAATCTGAATTAAATTTCATTAACTCAACATGCAAATCTTACCTCTCTGAGGGAAAAAAGAAGAGTAATTATGATTCAGGGAAAAGTAGTAGAGTTAGCTTTTCAGCTCATGCTGAGGTAGATCTCAGGACTGTGTGATGCTATGGCAAGCTATATCCTCAGAGGAATTGCTCTGCTTAAGGTGAAGCTGAAAGACATGATGCTGATCCTAAAGGCAAACAAAATCATGATCTGAAATGGGATTCAGAGTGATAAGAGGGTTAAGAGGATTTGTTTCATGGATATGGCTGCATTAAATGATGCAGAAATTTACATGTTATTGTATGTCAGTGCCGGGAGTAGTCACACTGAATAGTGCCATTAGCACTGGCAGAATGTTATATCTATTTTCATAATTAGAGACCGTGTGGTTAATTTTACCTTGCTACTCTCACAGAACAGTGAGCCTGAGTAATTTTGTGGGTTACATGAATTCATAACATGTAAAAAGCCAATAATCCCTGTGGTTGATGAGCTGCAAATTCACACACACTTGTCACTGTATGCCAGGCAGTCCTGCTCCCAAGTCACTGTTTCATAGCTTTCTATGTAGGAAGGGATTTGTCTGTCTTTGGACATCAAAAATGTATCTGTGCCTGGGGCAGTCAAACAATAAACATCTTCAAAAGGTGAGTCATTCTAAGCTTAGTACTTCTAATAACTATCTCTGGGGGAGACGAATTTTCTTCTACCAGTACCTGTCTATTATTGTTTGTTAGAGGAGAAAGATTTTTACCTTTTTCTAATCCATAATTAGACATCTGATTTGGATTAGGGCAGATAATTTCAACCACTCTTTTTGTTATCATTGCATTTTTACTGTACTGCATTTCATGTAACCATTTCTAGCTTTTCAAAGGTGATCTGCACTTTTTGTCCTGACATGCCAAGTCCTGTTTTGCCAAGTGATTCAGATCTTTTTCTTTATGGAAATGGATAGATTCAACACCATATAACCAGGATGCTAAAGGGAACACAGAAATATGTAACTCTAAGAAGAAAAAACCGACTGTATTGCAAATTATACCTAATGGTGTTAAGCTCCTTGGAGAAATTGCTCAAGCCCCGTGCAGAGCTAAGCCAGGGAACCTGTGTCATTACTGTTCTGCAAAAGAAACTGCAAGAACTATTTAATTCTGCAGTTAACAAATTACTACCCACCAGCAAAGCTTGTTAACAAATATAAAGAACAGATAAGAAACAAAACTGAATTTCAGCTGAAGTGTAGCAAAAGTGATGTTCTTTACTGATGCTTTCCATTTTCACCTTGTGTTTATTTTTTAAAAAATATGAGGAATTCCAGGTTATGATTTGTAAGGTTTAGGGTTATTTGTTTGTTTGTTTGTTGGGGTTGGTTTTTTTTTTGTTTGTTTGTTTTTTTGTTTGTTTGTTTCTTTTGCTTGGGTTTTATTTGGTACTTGGTTTATTTTTTTTTCATCTGTTTGAGGGTTTTTTTGTTTGGTTGGTTGGTTTTGTGTTTTTTCTTTTCTTTTGTTTTGTTTGTTTTCGTTTGTTTTTACGTTTTTACTGGAGGCCTCATTTGTAGCGTTGTCAGCTCACAGCTATAAAGTGGGAAAGCCAGCACTGAAGAATCTTAAATGAGAGTCAGTTGTAGAAAATATTCCCTAGTCAACAAGGAAGGTTGGTCTGTGTCAGTTGGGTTTCACTCCTGACTCAAAATGTCATTAATATTGACGTGCTGGAACTGATGCTGTGTCTATAAAGCCTCACATACTGCATTGTTTCCTACAGCAAGAGATGGACAATATGCTTCTGCAGTCTTCAAGGACTCCCCGGGGCCAAGACGAAGCCCTGACTCTGTTTCTTCTCTCCTGTTATTTGCCTGGCCTATTGCATGATCATCTGCAGAACTCTGTATTTATGACACTGTTTAATTTGCTTCTCTGAGGTGAGCTCTGAGGAGAAGGCAGCAAGGTGAATCTAGCCTTGCTGCATAATGTCTTAAGATCTGTTGTTCAAATAGGGCAGCCTTTATCCAGCAAGCCAAATAAAACCCTGCCTTGTATTCACTCACAGGCTGGGTGGCAAATGAGTAGCCATGAAGGGAAAGGAAAGTTCAGTGCCTTTAAGAACCTTCTTGCACTCTGATAATGGCACAGAAAGAAAGAGTCGTGTCACAGCTGTGGTAGTCTGATTACAGAGGAAAGAAAAAGTTTGCAGGTGAATGGAAGTGATTTTATTCAACCAGGTAAAAAAACAGAAAGGAAAAATCAAATTCACAGGCATACAAGAGCTTCTAAAGTAAGTATATGCACTGGGGAGTTACATTTGAAAGAAAAAAAACATCTCCTTTCTGTTTCAAGGTATTTCTGCTTACAAAGAAAAGAAAATTCTTCAGGTCAGTGAGAACTGTGGGCATCAGAAATGTGTTTTAAGTTGTATCTTAGGAGATACCTCCTGATACGTTTTAGCTATCAATAAATTTATTCCACATGAATTCCCTTTTGAAAACATAGTATATGTTGGGAAAATATTTATGGTTTTATCCCTCACACAAACAGCAGTCTCTGTTTAATTCTCTGTCCCCAGCTCTGTTCTAACTATATTAAAAAGACTCATGGAATAAAGTGAATTTTTCTCCTCTCTTGTACTCTTTTCCTTTGTCTGTGGCTGCCTCCAAAATACTGTTTTGACAACACAGCTGTGTTACCAAGAAGATATATAGGCAGTTAAATATAACACTTGACATTTACATGCCTCTTTTCTTTCTTAGATCTCAGAGAGAACTATGAAAAAGTTTAAACACTCTCATCAATCCATACAGGGAAGAAAGTAAGATACAGTCAGAAGCAGAACTGAGAACAGAACCAATCCCTCTTATCTCTAGACAGGAGCTTGTCATTTTAGACCAATTAGATTGTCTAGCTTGGGTTTTGTGGTGAAAAACCCCATGTATCCGAGACTCTAGTATGCAATGTGAGAAAATGCATGTAATCATGCCTTTCATTAAGAGTTTCTTCCTTGCAGAAATAACCCATCTAAAAAGTCTTATTGCTGTGCACAGTCTGCTTAGAGTTTTTGCTCAGTGTTCTTCCTGAATAAACAAGATAGGAGGTTATTTTCATCTCTTGGCTTCTGACTAAATTGCTGGTAGCAGAGAGAAACCTTTCAGAAAGAAAAAAACCCAAAATTCTTGCTGAGAAACACATGAAGGAAATTTGTATCTCCTAAGCTAATTCTATAACCTCTGGCTGTAGATCTGAACATATTTATGAGTGAAGATGTGATTTATGTTTTAAAGCAGGGAAGGCTGATAAAGATGAATTAGATCATCCAGTCCATTTGATCATCACATAAGCTGCAGTGGCAACTCCTTGACAGAGAAAAAAATCATATTAAAATGATAAGAACAGAATTAACAGGGAACAGAGAAGAAAGAAAAAATAGTAAATGACATGATTTTAGGAGACCATATAGCAGAAAAAAGTGATAGTTCAATTGTGAATAAAAAAAGGCTCATTGTGAAATAGAGGTTCCCAATTTGATTTTGGGAGCTTAAATATCAAACAGTGCTGTAGAATTACCTCAGAAACACCAGTTCCACAAGCAATTAACCACAGTTAGGATCAGGAGCAGCTAGTCAGAAGATTGCATATCAAGATCTTCCTTGATATGAAATCACATATTGATTTAATTATTGACATGAGTAGAGCTACTGCAGGTAACATAAGGGTTTCCAGTTATTCACATTGCTGTCTTCTGTTTTCGTAGTGCCATGTCATCATCTGCAGAATGAGACTGATGTATGGCTCTTTCCGGTAGCATTATGAGTTTTGTCAAAGAAATATGAAGTTCAACTTTTTGTTATGGTGTTTATTACAGACCTGTTAAGGCACTGCTTACAAATGTTTCCCTTTGGCGGAAAAAAGGCAACCCCCTTCCCCCAAACAAACTGAAAATTAATTTTAAAATACCTTGTGTATAAAGAAGAAAGTATTGAGTTAAGTATTTTGTTTTGCAAAGCAACCCTGAAGTGAAAATCACATGGGATTTGAATCCAAACCTCACATACCCAAATTTCTGATCATTATAAAAGGCAGGTAATAACTATTTTTCTTCATTCTATGCTATTTAAGAGTCAGTTGGGTTTCAAGCAGACTTAATTGGTGCAACTTAAACAATTTATTTAAAATACTTGAACACAATAATCTCGACTATGCTCATTACTGAAAAAAAGAAAGATTGTGAGGAGCACTCTTCTTTTTATTCCAGCATTAATGATTAAGGTCTTCCTTATTTTCAAATTCTCAGAATAACAACAAACCCCGACACCAGACATCTAACAGACTATGGCTTTATCATAGCAGCTAGAAAAATCTAGTCTATCATTTGGAAAACAAGTTTACCCTTTCAAATTAGTGCTGTGCATTCCTGTATAATGGCTGCCTGACTGTAAAAGTTCCTCTTGGGCAGAGTGCCCCTGAATACCTATTAGAGCTCTGCCTTTCAAAGACAAAGCAGAGTGGTTTGTGTTGCTGTGTAAGCTGAAAATGCTGGTTCTTAGGTACATTGCTTGACACTTCACTGTGTGAAGCTATTACTAATTAAACAGCTTTGTTTTATGAAGTTTGTGAATTTCATAAAAAGTTTAGAAAATAGTGTTTACACTTAATGCAAACAGTCCAAGGTTAGAGTCTAAATACTTACTTATTCATGAAGCTTTGGGCTTTCAGGGCCTTTTAGTTCCATTTTGTTCCCTACTTGATTACATGTGTCTGTTTAAGATTTTCTTTTCTTTTTCTTTTTCCATTTCCATTACAAACATTACTAATTCTCAACACAAAATTAGCAATCTCTGCATGGTGTTTTTCTCTTAATAGCTGATGTTGATGCTGTGTGACATGAATTAATATCATTTCAATAATAAGTTAAAGTGCAGAAGATACCTTAAAAGGGAGGTTACTGAACCACTTTGATGGAATCTTTTGGTAAAAAATATAAAGAAAACACAAGGAAGACAAAGAGTCAGGGAAAAACTAACTGAGAAACAGCAGAGGAAAATGGACGTGGTAGAAGAAATAAGAGACGCATTTAGCCCTGGCATCATAACGAGTTTCTAGCAGAAGTCTATTTTTGCAAGTCCAGTGATGCATTTTGTAAGCCTTTATTCGTGGCGAGAAAAGATTCAAAGCAGAATGAGAGGGTGGGCAGATTGATTTTGTATTTACTTTAAAATTTTTTATATTTATTATTGTGGAAGAACTTGGAGTTTTTTTTTTTTTTCCCTCCTGGAAAAGGGACTTCATAGCATAGAAACAGTTTTTTCAATACATTTAATTGCACCTAGATAGCCTTTTCTCTTGGTCTCTGAGGCAGGAATCTGGGAACATTATTAACTTTAATAGGAAATATCAGATATTTTTAATGAGTTCCTTGAGTCCCCCAGTGTCCATTCAGAGGTCCTCAGTCACATATGTAAGCTGGACTGTACTCTTCAGCAGCTATTGTTTGTTTTTCCAAATTCAGTGAAGGTTTCTGTATTGATCATTTGCTTAATGTCTTATTTTGCTTATTCAGTTTTTCCTACCTTACAAACATAGTCACAGAATAATAGATATCAATGCTGTTCCCTCAAAAACCTCATTACTGTGTTTGCAAATCAAAGAGTTTGGTCCTTTGCATGTAAGTGCACAATATTTTTTTTTTCTCTACTGTAGCAAAAGTAGCATTGATGAATAAATATCAAGGAGGAGTTCTTCAATTTGCAATATTTCTTCTATCTAAAATTTTGTACATGACACCCTGTGTCGTACTGCTCTAAACGTGCTTTAAGTGTAATAACTGCTCCTTTGTATGAAAAAGACCACTATTTTCCACAGATTTTGCATGAAGCTTTGACTTAGATAAAATGAAGCCAACACAGACAATAATGCCAGTTCTTCATGTCACTCTTTATCTGCATTTTAGCTTGAGTAGAAAGAAGGATGAGAAATCCAGCCAAGTAAGATCTAGGTTATGACAGTGGCTACTGGAGTCAGATATTGTATTGCTTGTCTCCTGTTGCTACTAGAAATACACATCTTGAACTATGAAAGCTGAGGCATGTTTCCTCTAGGGCTTGGAAGAAGAACTGAAAAGATAATGAAAATGTTTGCCTGAGTTGCACACAAACTCAGTAAGCAGGTCATGTGTTTTGAAGACACACTTAGCAGTAGCTTTCTTACAGATGCTCTGGAAAGTAACACTTATCTCCCATGCCATTTGAAGCATGAATTAGTCACTTTGTCAATCAGCTCGGCACAACAAAGCACAGTGAAGGGTCATTGTCATTCAGGTTCTTGACACAGGTACAGGGTGTATTTTGATGGCTTGTGGTAGCCTCATGTGAAGTTAGTTGCAGAGGGCCTTGTAGATTTCCACTTTATCGTTATTCTGTAAAATATGGTAGATAATTTCCAAAGAAAATATGCCAGTCTGGCTGTAATGCTGTTGATAACTTGTCTTTCATCTGTGAAATTGCTTTTAGACTTGATACCTGCCTTGAACACAAGCACTGCAACTTTCCTACTCTGCTGGATTCATTTGAAAGATACCCTGCTGCTGTAGCCTGGAAGAGTTACTGTTGAATTTTAAAGGATTTTTTGGACTAATGCAATGATCACTGAGGACAGGCATCAGAGACATGATATTTGCATAACAGCTTTTAGAAATAATAGTAGAAAGCAAAATGTTGTAAAAGTGTGGATAAAGGGAACTTTCTTAGCACCAACCTATCCTAAGTACCATTCAGTGTTCAGCTGGCTCTTCTCTAATGCCTGTTCTAATAATACCTTCCCTGATTACAATATTTTTAATAGAAACATGCTCAGCTAATATCTCCAAAGCAAGCAGGTATACATCCCACTTAACAACTTCATTTACAGAGAAGTAGGTGGCAAAACGATAATTCAGATCTCTGCCTGCTGGGTTCACGCTTAACTGCTTGAAATAAAAAGGGAGCTCTGTCATCTCAAGCCAGAAAACATGCTTTCAGATTTATCCACTGGATTTTTTTGTACTATTTTAGAGTAATGCTTATCTCTAAAGAACCACAGGAACTTAATTCAGAGGGACACTTACCACAACCTTCAAAGTATACTGCAATGTCTAATTGATCAATGTTATTTCCAAGGTGTGAGTGCAGATTAAGGAGAAAAAAAAAAAGAGAACATGATGATTTTAACTATGATATGGCCATTACCATGTTTACACGTTTCAGTAAGAGTTGAAAAAGTTTTGCCTTCTTACTATCATATACTGGAAAAGTTAGACATTTAAAGTGTAATGGCTATTTTATCTTATTTACCACCATTTCTAACAGGGAAAAATAGGATTGTAACTTTTTTTTTCTTCTTTAATTCATCTTAAGAAGCTGAGATTCTGATACTTTGTGTCTTGCAGATCATGAGCTAAAATGTTTTTTGCAGGTTATGAAATAAAGAATATCTGAGCTACACTAGTTCCTTGTTTGTGTGTCCCCAAGTTGTCAGCAAAACTCCCTGAAGCATTCTCAGATGCCTGAAATGGGAGGCTGGGATGGGGCGGGGGGGGGGGAATACAGGGAAGCACAGAGAGCAGTAAGATGATATTTATGTGAACCATATCCTTGTGGAGCAGACATCCTTTCAAAAAAATTATCTCTTTGCCCGGATAATTAGTCTGAGTTTGAAACAGCAGGAAAAAATAGTACATGCCTAGTTTGCATCTGCCTGTTCACTTTACTCATGCAATGATTTAGAGACATGAGATACTCACTTTGTCTTTCTGGTTACCTGAAAATCAACTCATTATAGTTTAAGGAGGGGCAGCAGTTCTGTGGTTGCACACACAGGGGCTTGCAGGAGTGATCTTTCTGTCTGGACGTGTAGGGGTATGGATAGGTAAATCCAGTACCGTTCTGAACCATTTGAACAGTGTGCTCTCCTCAGATGACATTTCCTACTGTGGAGAGAAGCTACAGTTTCCCTTCGGGAAACACTTTGAACTAAGCAACAAATGACCCCGTCTTTTATTCTGGTCTACCCACAGTATGCTATTGGTCTCAAACAGGCAATAACCAGTGTGAACAAGTGTTGTTTTACCTTGATATCTGTTTTTTTTGCCTACTGGGATGTTTTTCTTTTAAATAAACAAAGAAAGCTGCTCTTTGGTGACCAGCTTATTTATTTGAGTTGGAAATAATGCATTACTTTAATATTTGCTGTATGGTCCTGTAGCTGGGATCGTGAAGTCTAGGATTTGCCAGTCCAGGATAGGTCAGGATCCTTTTAGAAAAACGAACAAATAAAACTGAAACATGTACTGACATCAAAACTATAAATTTGAAATATTCAGAAAAAAAAATTAAGGTCTTTCAAAGTCATGAAGACATCTGAAATATAAAGAAACTGCAAATGAAGTCAGCTGGAAGAATGATTTTTCCATTTGTCTTTTTTTCAAAATACATTTTATCAATACTTTATTGGACTTTTCAGCTCTGGAGTCATCAGACTCACAGTAAAAGGCTAAAAATTGATAACTCTGTGGAACACCATCTTTATCTCCATAGTGAAGATTTACCCGTAGCCGAACCATGACCATAGTGTTCTAAACGGCAACTCCAGTAAGACAAGTCTGATGTGAGAGTCATTGCACCAGAAGTCCTTATACTCCCTTTTGACTCGGATGTTGCATAACCATAATACAGTCCAGCAGAGTGCAATCATCTCCAGTGTAGCATTTTATATACATTCCACAGGCATGAATCATTGCTAATGCAGCATGCTTTCCTTCTGCATCAGTGCTCTTCTGATGATCCTGAGGACTAGTGTTAGTGTACCCTATAGCTTCTACAGTATGTTTTGTGAAGTTTGCATTGTATAAATGTAAATGGACAAAATAGAGATCTTTGCAGCAGAGTGCAAGAGCTGAAGTGATGAAACACACTGGTATAATGCACAAAGGGAAATGTCTCTTTTAACATTGGGAAAACCACATGTTTCTCTGAAGCTGCCCAAAACAGAGGTTCTCATATTGTTGTCCTTGAATCACTATTGATCTTAAGGACATTCACTTTTCCTATCCATCAATTCTTATTTTCTGCTGTCTTTCCTTAATTCTAAATACAACTAATCTTCAGTCAAAGATGGCTATATATATTCAGCCCTTTCATAATATCAGCTTACTCAGTTGGCCACAGGCATGCTAGCTGGCTGTGGCAGAAATACTCCACATAATTGAAAAATAGAAGGAAGCTGTACTGCCAGATGTTCTCTGAAAGATATTTCTCCTTAAGAGGGTGATTAATCTCATCCAGCCCTAGCCGTGCAGAAGGTAGGTGTCTAAGTTTGTTCTTTATGCTCTGTTTGTAACCAAAAAGGAGAGGTAAGAATCTCAAACTTATCTTGCTTTGGTCTCTATCAGGTTCCAGGAGTGTTGCTCTGCATTTTCTCCAAAGAGGCCTCAATATCTGATTTACTCTAGACACCGATTTTTTAAGCAGTTACAGTTAAATAAAATGAAGTTCATAATCAGGTATCAGAGTGCTGTGCACAGAACACAGTCCTTTGTGACATGAATTCGCTTTGCCAGTTGCTCAGCCTGGCCAAATAAAGTGCAATTAAGATAAGCTACCAAAGCATCAAGACCAAGGGGTTGTTTTCAACACTTCTCAGAAGCACTTGAGGGCCCATATGAGAACACAGATTCACTTCATTACTCCAATTCTTCTGACAGAGATTCTTGGAAATCTCATCTAGTAGTTATAACCAGTTGAATCAGAAAGAGTGATTTACCTTTGCATTATTATTACAGTCATAATTTGAATTGATAGTCTTAGTTTTCATATCTGATTTCTGCTTTTCTTGCTTCTTTTATGTTCAGCTTTCCTAAACTAGTCTCATACAATATGCTTGGCTATAATGTCACATGCAAAAGTTGAAAAATTTTTTTTTGTAATACCCATAAGAGAAATTGCCTTCTGGCTCATGTCTCCTTTAATGACTCAGGTATCCCTGGCTTACGTTTAAAACATGGACATATTAAAAATAAAGCATATTGATTTATTCCAAGTCTCTACTTGGGCCTAGGAGTGGTGACTAAGCTCATTTGTATGTCAGAGTCCCTTACACTTTTCAGCGTGGTTTAATTGCAGGGCTGGGTTCACTGCTTGAATTTGCATCTCCAACTTAGTAGAGGTATTTAGAATTTCATTACGTGCATTAAAAACCATGCTAAAATCCTTTATTGCTAAAAAGAGTTCAAAGCAATGAGACTTTAAATACAAATCCCTTGAGCTGTTATGTAACTACCATGTATTGCACAAAATTTAAATTAAGTAATAGTAATAGTAAAGAGAAGTTAAGCATGAAACAAGGAAATTTTCTATGCTAATTTAAATTTGTTTTCTTGTGTTTATATATGCAAAGTTTCTTCGAAAAATGAGTTATTTACTTCTTTGTCCAATGTCGACTTAAAAGCTTTAACTTGACTGTCTTTAAAAGTCAGATTTATGTTCTGGGTTTTCAACATCTTTCTATTTGGCTCAAGTAACTCTGCTTTATTTCCAAGTGTGTAGATAACAGTGCACTGTATGAATACGTTGCTAGCATGACACATAGATCAGAGGAGATTTTGGATTTCTGTATTTTTTGTCTCTTTTTTCTTGTCTGTCTAACAGTTGTAAATGTTCAGAGAAGATTTAGATGGAAAATATTTAACAAGAAGAAAATCTTTTCGTTTTGCTTGGTGTTCCCAGAAAATTGCTTAATTTTTGCCTGCACTTCCACATTGTGCATATATGTACATATTTAGTGTTTTATATATGCATGATATGCTGCACATACTCTTTTTTATAAAATAAACTACTTATGACATATATATATATAAAATATAGATAGATATAGATATAGATATACATATATATAAAAATAGGTGTGACAGTTAGTTGTACCTTAAATCAAATCCAATTGAATCCTAGCTTGATAAATGCCACACATATCTTTATCTGGTTAAGCTTAAAGTAATTTTCTATGCTTTCTATGACTGCGTGTCATAGAAAGGCTTGATGAGATCCCTTTGCCTAAGTTAGATTTTTAAATGTTACAAGTCTATGTGAAAATTAGTCTCCTCCTTTACAGCCAATAGAGGAGAAATATATCAACTGGCTTGTGGATGTACGTATTTTTATTAAATTTCAAAGATTCTGCTGTGAATAAATGGATTGCTTCCCATATAACTGGGTCATAGAACTAAGTCTCAGGGTGGTTTTGACCCAATAGAACTCAGTTTTTGCCTCTTTACAAGATAATTCTGCCTTCTGCCTCAGGTGGGATGGTATTTGCAGGCAGATATACAAGATAAGATTGATTGAAAAATGAATTGACACAATACCTCCCTATCTTATTTTTCTAAAACTGTTTACCCAAAATGTTTATGTCCTTATTCCTAGCTCAAAATTTATCCAGACCATTAAGATATTTGCAGAGCTATTGAACTCCGGTTCTGGTCACAGATCTCTTACTGTTGGTAATTATCCTTAATGAATTTTTAAATACATTTGTACTCTGTATAATATACTTTTGCAATATTGGTAAATAAGTATATCTGTAAAACATAAGAGTCTATCTTTACTCCATTTTACCCAGAGAAATAACTTTAAAGCTTTAAAGCCAAACTGTTACTGCTATCAATTGACATACCTGTCAGATAATGACCTATTCCTCAACTCTTGGGTGTTTTTCTTTTTTTTTTTTTTTTTTTTTTTTTTTTTTTTTTTTTTTTTTTTTTTTTTTTTTTTGATTGTTGTTGTTGTTGTTTGGTTTTGTTTGTTTGTTCCTTTTTTAATTTTTTTTTTTCTGAGACACGCTTAGATGAAATCAGAATTTTGCCACAGAACATTTTTATTCTCTGGAGCAAGTTACTGCATACTATACTTTCTGAGATAAGGTAATTTCTTATCTCTGTGTATTGTAACTACTGTATTTTGGACTCTAATAATTTTATTTTTCATAATAAAATTAAACTGATTGAATACCTCTGCCTTTGTTTTTCATTCTTTTTTAATTTGCAGTACTTAAGCTTAGGTGATTCCTCCAACATGCACACAGCCTTTTTTCCTGCTAACTGTACTTAAAATTTATGGCATTTTCAGCCATGAGGTAGGAAAGAAGTGACATTTAGTATCAGCTTGATTTGGGTACTCATTCAAAAAAGCTTTTAGCTTTGATTGACATGACAACAACATCAATTCTTATCCTTTACAGAGCTTGCTGTGCACCAAAAATGAAGAATTTCAGTGAGTTTCTCTACACCTATGTGAAATTAAAAAGAAGTGATAGAGGTTGGCCCAATATCCAGTTAGGTAAGGGAGTATGTACAATATTTTGTTGAATTAAATTCCCATATGGTGATAAAAATAAAATGAGAGGTATTTAAGCTCTTATTTCACTAGCACATGGAGACAAATCTTTAAATCTTAAACAACATTTAAATCTTAAACAGCAACCAATCTCAGCATTGGTTACTGACACTATTACAGGAATTTAGTCCGTTCTTGGACTTGTTCTTAGCAGATGAAGCGTAGAATCATGGAATCATAGAATGGCCTGGATTGGAGGGAACCTTAAAGACCACCTAGTTCCACCCTCCCCCTGACACTAGCAGGGGCAACTTCCAGTAGACCAGTTTATTCAAAGACCTGTGCAACCTGGCTTTGAACACTTCCAGGGATGGGGCACCCGCAACTTGTCTGAACAATCTGTTCCAGTGCCCCTTCACCCTCACAGTAAGGAATTTCTTCCTAATACCTAACATAAATCTCCCCTCTTTCAGTTTAAAGCCATTATCACTTTTCCTATCACTACATGCTCTTGTAGAATTCCCTGTTCAGCCTTCTTGTAGTCCCCTTTAGGTACTGGAAGGCTTCTCTAAAACCTCCCCAGAAGCTTCTCTTCTCCAAGCTGAACAATCCCAGCTCTCAGCCTGTCTCCACAGAACAAGATGAATGCCTCTACATTTTGTTAATTTCTTTCTTCCAATGGATTACTTGATTTCTGTGTTTATTCTTCAGGGTTGTGAAGATAGTCTTTATATGGGGATCAGCAACATAGGCTAGTATGTCATTAGGGACATTATTGAGCAGAAATTGTTGAGACCAGAAAGTAGAAATATTTTAGAAAAGCTATTTTCACAGCATGAGACTGTTAATAGCCGATCGCTTATTTTAGCAATTTTCCAAATGTATTGAAAAGGGATTCATGGCTAAGAGATGTAAACATATGTTACAGCTGAGATGCTGTTGGGTGCCAATTGTTAGCAGACACCTGCGTGCCTTTTGCTATAACTGAATGTAACAGAGCATACCTTTAAAGCTCTGCAAAAGATTTATGACTATTTAGTACTGTCTTCTATCTCTATTTTTTTAAATAGTCTGCTGTTATTCTAAAACAGCTATTATTTTTTCATTAATGTGCTTTCTGCTAGGTAACTGAGATGATCATGATTATCTAGCCTAACTAGACAAGAAGTAATGATTTTGTTTTGTTTGTTTGGGGCAGTTTATGGTTTTGGTTTTTTTTTCCCCTTTAGTTAGGACCTCTTATGAGTGGTATCCTGGGGAACCAGAAAGAATAATCATTAAGAAACAGCTTCTATATAAACAATATCTACAGCGTATGCATGCAAATAGTCATAGACTTTTGATGTGGTGAATCAACAAATTCCTATATATATATATCTATCTATATCTCAGCTTCTTTATACTAGCATTGAAACAGAAATCTACTTTAAACCTTATTTACCTGTGCAGGCTACTAGGTCCTTGCATCATCAGAGTAGATGGGAGTTGATGAATTTGATCATTGATCTTCACCAGTTTTGAGATTTACAAGCTTAGTCCAATATTCAGGCTTAGCTTCCCTAAAATAGTCCAACACTCAGAGCTTCCTTTGAAGCAAAATGAGTAGTACAGTACAAATATTCTAGGATTTCTCCATTATTAATGAATCATTTCTTTTCAAACTGTGGAAGAGAAGGGAAGAATGCATCCATGGCTGATGTAGTATGTCCATAACAAAACCAAAACTGATGTAACTTTGTTTCTTAAACAAATGATACAGTTTTAAATAACTTTATTATCAGATTTAGTTCCACTCTTTAGCCTAGGTTTTGTTGCAAGGATAGGTACCATCAGTGAGCTCATTTCTTAACAGAGGCAGTTCTTAAAAACTGATGGAGCATTTGTTGTTTCTCAGTAGGTGTACCCAGCTTGCTGGGATTTTCATTTTCATAGGGGTCTCTTATTCCTATCCAGGATTTTCTGAGGAAATAAAAAGTGTATTTGTGCTGTGCACTGCATGAGCAATGCTTGTACAAATGACAAATTGTGTGTCCTGTCATGGTAGATTTACTGTGTGTATTTGAGCCACGTTCATGTAAGAAGCTCAGAGGCTTCCTTGTGGTGCATGTACTGTGCAGGTGATATATTTTCCCTTTCACCATTAAGTGAAAATGGCATTTATCAAAACATCCTCTTTACCCTCAAAGACTTTCTGAGACACTGCAACCTTTGCTAGTCAAGGCAAAGAATTAGAGAAAAAGAACAAATTGGCAACATGATGTGATAAACTAGAACGAACGTCAATATCTTAATCTTGAATATGACATTGTCTTACTGTTCCTGTGCTTTATTTGCATTACATTTGCCATCATAAAAATGGTAATCATTGTTTAAATTATCTTGGAAATATTAATTATTTAAGACTTGTGTAAGTGCTTTTAAAGATGTCACAAAGTGCTGTATATTTTCTGGGTTAACTTGCTTATTTGGTTATCTTTCTCATGTTATAGGATAGAAGAACTGTGAAGCTCTACAGCTGCCTAAAATTTTTGCCTGACTATACTTGAGAACTTGGAGTGTCAGTAACTTTGTAATGCAATATTTTTAGGCAAGCACAGTCTTAGCATCTATAAATGCTTTAAGATAGAATGCATTGTAATAATCAGGTAAATCAACGGTTGCTCTGGCAAAATATTTGCTTTCATGTGATCCTATACTGTAAAACATTTATTATAAAATCTTTCCAGATTTTCTGCATCCCATTGATGCCTAGGAGTGGCTACCTGGAAAACAGGCTAGACAAGATTAAGAGCATAAAAGCTGGTATTTATTTGAAGGGCCTTCAATAGGTACACCTTGGGCAGTCAAAAAGTTCCCAAGGGGCTCCACCCAAGATGGACCCTGGGTCATGGGTTTTTCACACTTTTACACGTTCAGTCTATTTGCATATCAGGGTTAATTCTTCAATTATAATTTCAAGTAATAATTTCATTACCCCAGGTTTGCTCCCCCTGTCCAAAGGCTTCGTTTACATATTTCAGGGCCTGAGACAACAAGGTTGAGTCCAGGCCCAGAGAAGATTTGTTATGTCTAACCGTAGCTAACAGGCTATGTGAAGTTTTAGAGTTACACACTAAACCAGTACAGGGTCTGAAAATATAAAAGCTAAATCCTAAGGCACCACCATTAGTTCTAAATGCTTCAATAAAATATCTAATATTTTACTGACAGAGCTGTTTCTACTCTTTTCCTCTCCTTTCACCTGTCAGACTCCTTGAATTTCATTACCTCATTTTAATATTATTTAGACTTATAAACAAAGTTTCCAACAAATGTGTGAGCCAGGGAGCACCCTGATCATGGGAATAAAAGAGTTCACTAAAAGGACAGACCCTGAGAGATCTCCCAGGTTAAGGTGACAGGAAAAGCCTCTCCCAGGATGCCTTGTTTTACTATGCTAATATACCCCAGTTCTGTTTCCCCAATTGGCCCGCTGGTTTTCCTGCCCCTCTGCTCCAAAAAGGTCCCCCTCCCCGTTCTCCCATTAGCCCTTATCCCTTTGTCCCTCCCTCAGAGTTTCCCTATTAGCTCCCTTACCCCGGCCCCGCCTAGGAACCACCTCTCCCTGATGCTCTCCCTGCCCCCATATGAAAACCCAGGGGTCCCCATTGTTAAAGGTCTTTGTCACTATGAGTCCTTGACACGTAGTTGAATAAAATTACTGTGGAACTCTATATAAAGACCCTTTCCCTCTCTGTGCTGTCAGTTTGTTGAAGAAGCCAGCTGCAAACCCCGGCACTGCTTGTGGCAAACAACTGTAAAAGGAGTAGAGAGGTCACGTAAAATATTCAGGGACAAGTGTCTAAAATCCCAAGCAATAGATAACTTTATTGTCTCAAAAAATCTTTTTGCAGCAGAAGTCAAACACACAGAGAGTGCCTCCTCTACAATTCTCTCTTTGGGGGCATATGCCGCCTTCTTTATCTTCTTTCCATGAGGCCTTTCCCTCTTCTTCTTACTCTCTTTGCTGTCTCCTTGTGCATTTCTTACTGTTACAGTGTTAATATTTTCATTTGTTCCAGCAGCTTAAATAGAAAATACTGGGGTCACCCTGAGGTTGAAATGCTCTTTCTTATATGGAAGTTGAGAAACAAGATTGACCTTTTCAACACTTGCTTCTACATTTTCAAGAGCTATGAAAGGGGAACTGTGCAGACCTGGATGACACTTCCCTGCTTAGTAATCAGTCTTTTTATTTGCTCTCTGTGAACAAAGCAAATGCTTCATTGGCTGCAACTTCAAAATTCTGTAGATAGATAGAATAGGGAACTACAGCTGCAGAGGTTAAATAATTTTTTACCCTGCAGTTCTAAAATCTTCAAAGATAATGGATGCAGTGTTGATTATTACTATCTATTTTCTTTACGAAGTAATAATAATAATAATAATGATTCCGAATTAGACTAAAGCAAAATTCATTATACAAGCATCCCTAAATTTTGGAAGAGGCAAGATTGGAGGAAGGAGATTTTAGAATCCTCATAGGAAAATGAGGCTCTACTGTCACCTTAATGACTTAACACCAAGACCTAAACTGTCTTTATTTGCCTGTCCTGACTCAGGACTAAATTTTATTTCCAGCTTTGCAAGGAACTGGCTCAAACAAGATACAGTAGTGATGCACTCCTTCTTTCCTCTTCCTTTATTTATCTTTACGAAAAATATGAAACATTCACTGGAATTACGACCCCCAAATTCAGTCTGCCACAGAAGGTGTGAAGGTCCAGCTAGCAGGCCAGTAGTTCACTTCCACATTTTTCAATATATATTTAGCTAACTAAGAAAGAGCAACATAAACAGGAAGGACTGAAAATATCCTCTCTGGGTTTATCTCTTTAATTTAGTGTTTGAGGCTCTCATCTTCAGAGTCAAAACTTAAAATTACTTCGGGACTTCTGGAATGCCTATTTTTGTCTTTAAAGGTTTGTTTTCTTTGTTCTTAATAGTATGTGTTGAGAGATCCTGTTTATAGGTAAGACAAAAGATTTTCATCTCTCTCAAACAGGAGAAGAAAACAAACTGTTGTCTTGGAATCTGCAGGAATGCACTACAGGCAGGGCTGTCAAGTAAAAGGGCACCAGCACTACCAACTCATGTAAGCAAGACAATTATTTCCTGTTCTGAAGCAAAACAGTAAGAAGCAATGTTAAATTTATTTCTTGCTGGTCTAAACAAGATAAAAAAGAAGATTTTCCAGTCTTTTTGTAGAATAAAACATCATTACTTTCTGTGATGATGGTCAAAAGAGTTCCTTAGGAAAATCCTGCCCAGCGCTTTTCTGTGGCCATCTGAGTATCTCTTTTGGAAAAGTCGACAAACTCTATTAATGCATCTTGTGTACCACTCCAGTCAATGAATAGATGCTGTAAGATCACAAAGTCCTGCTAATAAAATTAAGTCATTATATACAGATTTTTCATCAAGGAGGGTTGAGTTGGAGGTTAAGTCAGTAAACTGCACATATATAGATGATGCATTCAAAGTGAGCTGGCTGCTATCATTGCAAGGCCATTATCATCTTTCAGAAGTTGTGATGTCCAAGGCAATACTCCAATACCTTGAAAAAATCGAATACGTTCAGTCCTTAGGGGGAGGAGTTCTGGCTGCATACTGGGATACATCCAAGAAAGGCAGAAGCTCCAGGAAAGTGATTGTCCATCTCTTCTCAGCATATAGGAGGAGGCCTGTTGGAGTCCTGTGTCCAGCTTAGGGCTCACAGCTCAAGAGAGATAGTGACAAACTAGTGAGAGTTCAACGGAGGGACACTAAGGGGAATGGAGCACTTGAAAGGCTGAAGGACTAATATGGATTTCATGGAGCAATGGAATTTTTAAGTAGATACAGAAATATATTTAAATCATTGCAATCAACTATCGTAACACTTCGGAATAACTGTTAGTGGAGCTATAACACTTATATGTGCCTTGGAGTATGCAGGTGCTATCTAAATAATTGCATGGAAAATGTATTTATTTGGCTCCTACTTGAGAGCCAGAATCCTGTGGCACATCAGGACAGCGACATTACAGGATTAGGACTTTCTCAGAGTACTTCTTATGCGGAAATGTGTGCAGTTGAAGTCTGCCTGCTGAACAGAGTTTCAATGATATCTGATGTTACATCTGCTGTTGCCGTGGATTACTGTAAGTACTGGGGTCTGAACCAAGTGGCATGTTTACAAAGTGAGGGGTGTACTATATCTTTTAATCCCAGAGATGTGAAATTCCATCAGTAAATTTGTTGCTGACACCATAAAAACCAGTTTGTGATTCTGAACTAACTTCATTAGCTCCTTTAAACAAATAGCAACAGGCAAAGACCCACCACTAGTAGATACAGGTACAGAAAGTTAAAAGGTGTAATTCTGAAGGTTGTATGATTTTCCCCTTCCCCCAGTGAATTTTCTCTCTTCATGAGAAATTTTTCACAAAGAGGAATGTGGAAGATTGGAAGGTGGAAAATTGTCCTAGAATCTCAGATAGATATGTGGAAATTCATCTTAGAATCTCAGAGAGTAAAAATTGCCCTTGACTTACTAGTCAATAGTGATCTATCCCACATTTTTTTTCCTCAGTAGTGACATAGACTGTTAAAAGAAGAGGAACATGAAATGATAAACATTAATTCCTTAAAAAAATCAAGTAAATATTTAAACTGAAAATAGGCACAGTTTTAAATGAGTCCAGATTCATTGCTTTTCAATACAGCTATCTTTTGAAACACTCAGGCTTGAAGCTTAAGCCAAAATGTGAGAAATGAAAATTTTGTTTTCAAAGAAAATAATCTGAATTGAAGCAACCAAACTCTACTTCACTCTACAAGGTGTTTTCATCCCCAGTGTATCAACTGCATTTTTAATTTCAAGATCATTCCTTGGGTTTTTTAATTTCAGAAAGCTCTAAGACAGCAATGAGCTTTAAAATACAAAAACTGAGAACATTCTTTAACACGAGGTGTTTCCTTACAACATGAAGGCTCCTTTTGAGAGGCTGCTCAGTGCAGCCTCTTGGATTCAGGGTATGAGCATAGTGAATTGATTTGCCACGCATCTTCAATATTCTCTATATACACTAAAATTTCAATGCATCCAACTTAAATTTTATGTTAAGACCTTTCTTCCTTTTCACTCTCACTTTGGTTTTTTTTTTTTTTTTTCTAATAAAGAACATTTTTTCGCTCTCAACAACTCAGGTTGATATTAGATATCAAGGATACTTTCCATATGTGCTCAGAGTACTGCACATAAATCGGTGAAGAAATCATGTTGCCCTCCTCCCCGCTAAATCTTTTCAATTTTATAGGCAGATCAAGAAGTTTTCTGTGTACTTTCATCTCCAAATTTCTGTCTAATGGCTTGTCTTGTTTTCTGATCCATTGATAATCACAAAGATGAGGTGATGCAGAAAAGAAAAACACAGTTGTTTCAAAGCAAACCTCAATAACAGACATTTTTAATATCCTTTCCACCCTGTCCTTTGCTGTGCATTCTGGAAATAAATACAGCTATTTATTTTGTCTAAGAAGGGGAAAAAGACTGATCTAATATCAGCCCTTTCCCAAAGGTATCCTTATTCTTTTCTGGTAAACAAACTGCTGACCCAAGGAAAATAAAGTGAGAATATGACCACTGTTACAAGCAGTAGAAATATTGGAGATTAAGTGTAATCGAATGTCAAGTTGCCAACTAGATTTAACTCCATTTGCCACAGCTCTTTGGGACTGTGATCATGACAGTTCTCCCAGCTATATCCTGGACGGGATGCACCATCATATGTCTTGTTAGCCTTTACCCAAATTCTATACATAAACACTTACCCCTATCATCGCCATCATTAAACTCTAAACAGTTAAAGTGCTCCCAAACATACAGGTTACCCCGCTGCCTGTCTTTGCTTATCCATAGGAAGTGGGTCCCTCTGCTTATCTGGCCTTCAGAAGGGAGTCTTCTTTTTTCCTTTTTTGGAAGCAGTTTTGACACAGGGCAGAGACTGACTAAACCTCAGTGATGCCTCCAGCCTAGATCAACACCGCCATTGTCAGTGCTCAGTTCCACTTGTATAGCCCCATACCAACTATACTGGGGCACTGGGATGGTGGGGCAGTCAGGGTGGAGACTGGCCTTCTGCATCCAGCAGGAACTTTTCACCATTGTGCCTTACCCCTTAAGTCACTGTGTTCAGCCAAGTGAAGAAGGATAAGGAATCCTCTCTATCATGTGTCCTATCTGCTTGTTTGGCCTGCCTTAGGGAAGGCAGGATTCACTTCCAGTAGTCAGTCTCCGACTCTCTTTGATATATCCTCAAACTACGCACCTCCCCCTGGATATCTGTCACTATGCAGAGGAGTTCCTCTGCCTTGGATGAGCCTATCTATCACAGGTACTTAGGTCCAAACTCATCCCACTTAATTTCAGGCCTCAAATTTAAAAGCATATTTACTTCTGTTTCATCTATGCTCAGTGCATATCTGAAGATGCTGAAGCACGCTCAGATGCAGCTGGAGAGGGTAATACACCCTGCCTGGATTAGTAAGGAAATCTTAAAGAAGCTTGAATTCAGTACTTTCCAATCCAGTGTTGACAACTTATCACCAGGTTACTCAGACAAGATCCCTCTTGCTGCCTTTCCATTTTATTTCGTCCAGACACTCAGTGAGCAGCACCCCAGCTTCAACAGGAGGAAGGGACATTTCTCTCTGCCACTATAGCTTCCTGGTAATGTCATGTTCCTACCACAAATATTTGAGATTCCTTTCTCCCACAGAGGTAGACCTGGAGTTAGTCCTTCATCAGCATTTGGCTGATACCTTCTACCCCATTTCCAGGAAGTTATTTTGGAGGCTAAAGTAAGGTGGCAGAAGGATTTGTGTTGGATGTTCTTTTTATTTATCTTTGTTCTGCAAGATGCATGGTTAAAAAAGCTGTAACTGTTCCATGTTTTCATTGTTCAGCTGTTGGTACTTTGATTCAATAGAAACATCCTCTTAGAGGGAGGGACTTTGACCTTCCCAGAGTTCATCTAGGAGAGGTCTACTGGAGAGAAGTGTCAAGAGCAGAAGAGACAGGGTGAGTTGAGGTTTGCAGTATAAGCAGAGATTAGGAGAGCATTGAACAGAGGCCCAGACCTCAGAGGACCAGGAAACAAAAATATTTTTCCTGTTACTTTGAGATGACTGTGTAGAGTTTGTGAACCCAGGGAACCAGTGGAAGTTACTGGAGGAAGGCTGAGGAAATGATACATTGGACATAGAAACAGGGAAATTAGAGTGCTTAAAAAAATATTTCTCTGCTAAAATAAAATATTCTTTTCAGGTAGTTGTAGAGTGCAATAAGGTACCCCCTCACCCTCCTTTTCTCCAGGCTGAAAAACCCCAGCTCCCTCAGCCAGTCTTCATAGGATTCTTGTTCCAGACCCTTCATTGACCTTGTTGCCCTTCCCTGGACACTTACGAGACGATGCAAGAACACTGACTTCTGTGCAAACTTTCTGTTGTTTGGATACTGCTAAGTAGCAAAGGAAATGGAAATTCTTAAAGTTTCTTACCCGTGTGAGTCAAGGTGTATTAAAGATCTGTGATATACAGACATGATAGGGAGAAAAAGATTCATGGTAATTGACTACTATTGAAACATCAGAAGTTTAACCAATACTCTATTATTCATACAACATTTTCAGGTGTTCAAATTTCTATGTATATGTGAAATTTATATTAGGGTTTATGTGATAATAAAAACTTCTCTTAAAGTTGAATGTTAAGCTGCATCGTTTTATAATTATAGCATGGAGAAAATTTATTTTATTAGCCCTAGAGTTTGTTTTGTTAAGTTTTTGCTGAGAGTTATTAAGAACCACTCAATATCAGAGAAAGCTGATAAATTCAGAATACATTGCTTGCTTATTGTCATCAATCTTTTAATAAAGCTTTTTGTTGCACTGGGGCTATTTATTTGATTAATATACTCCAGATCTTGGTGTAAATTTTGTTCCTAGGCAATATGCTTACTTGTCCTTTGCAGTTTTCTTTTCAATTTAGAGTTTCCTTTGCCTTAGTTCAAAGGAACTTATGACTTTTGTGTATGATTTCAGTGCACTGTAGAATCATATTAATCTGTTTTTGAGAGTGGGAAAATACTCTCTTCTAAATTGTATTATCCACTGGCATAACAAAGTTGTAAAATTGCTAAAGTAAAAGCTAAAATAGTAAGGAAAAGGCACAGCAACAAGGAAACTTGCACAGCTGCTCAAAAAAAGGTTCCTACTAAAGTGGAGTAGGGGTTATTCCTTGTGTATGTTTTTTTTTCCCCCACATTTTCTTTGTGGCTGGAATGTAATGCCATTTATTTCTTTAAAAATCATTGCTAATCTGATTTAATGATTTTGTGATGTCATTTATGTTACTGTGCCCGACATTGACATTGAAATCTTTTCTGTCTAGATTTTCACAAAATGAATTTTGTGTCTTGTCAGTCTTTATAACATTATTAAAAACGTGTAAAATAGGCCAGAACCTTTTAGTCTTTGATGGATGTTTGGAACTGGGAAATGAGGTATGACCTGCATGATACAGAGTGGAATTCAATAGAGTTAACAGAGCTGAAGATGTCTATTTGAAAGAAAATTAAAGAACTTTCATTCCACATATTATGTTTTAATAAAAGGTGAATCTTGGCTTTGTGTAAGTCAGCATAGATTCATGAATACCAAGAGAGGTCTGTGGAGCTCTGGCTGTTAATTGAGAGCCTTCAGAATTAGCAGCTTCAACCTTTTGTTTTCTTTGTCTTTCATGTGGAGTATGTGTGTGATTGTAAAAACAGCAAAACCTGTTTGTATTTTATTCTATGATTACATTACTATTTTAAGACAGATAAAAAGTCTGATTTGAGTCTGATTTCTTCATATTTTGTTCCAGGTACAATGGTTATAAACTGATTAAATGATGCAATTCATCACAAATCGAGTTTCTCTGGTTTTGTGTCATAAGCAGTCTGAACAAACTGTGTAACAGTATCAAAGGTGCGTAGGTCCAAATTATACATCAAATATTCAGATTCATGATTGAGAGAAGAGGTCCTCTTTCTCAGCCTGGATATTCAAGGCTCATTTTGAGCTTATTTATCCAATTCTATTCTAGGCTAGCTGGCTGAAGTTTGCAATTAGATGATGAAAACTCTGAGTTATATGAAATGAGATATTAATGTTTAACCAGAAAACATATTCTGATATTAAGCTGTGATTTTGGGTGAGGGATTTAAAACAAGCAAAAAAAAAGAAGCTTATTTGTTTTAATTCTGACACTGTTATTCTAGACCCTCTTTTTCTTGTTTTTATATTCGTTTCCTGCTTTCAAGATTCTCTATTACTTTAGATGCTTGCAATAACTATTGTCATCTTTGAGTCCAGTAAATAAAAATGGTGGCTTTAAAAGCTACTTTTTACAGGCATTATAAGATGTAGAACAGAACAGAAAATAAGATATTTTCTGGTAAGCACTGACTGCGCTAAGATGAAGTCACTTATACATTTTTGAGCTGTCCAATATTGTAATGCCATTTTTATCCCATTTCCTCAGCACCATAGTAATTCTTACCTTTATGTTCACCATACACAAGGCCATCTCATGATGAGCTAGCTAATTTAAACCAAGAACCTGGTTGCTGGACATAACGCTTGTGTTGGCCCACTGTTTTTCTTTTTTAGTTTCTATAGCATTTTTTTTTGATTGTTTCACATCTCAGTATTAATTCTGACTGTAATTCTTACAATTATTTTAAACAACTCTGCAATCTAACTGAAAAAAACAGGGCTAATTATGACTTGGGGTTTTCTTTTGTTTCGAAAGTGAGCTCATGAAAGTTTTGATATGGCTGAACAATTAAATGCCAGCTAAGCATGGCTTGGTCTTGTTTTGTGTAGTTGTGTGCAGTACTCTCCATCCATCTAGCAGCAGCACTGTGGATACAGTTTTGTGCTGGTTTTACTGCTTCGATTCTCTCTCTCATCCCACTGATGGGTGTTTGAGTGAGTGGCTGCATGGTGCTGAGTTGCCAGCTGGTGTTAAACCATGACAAATTTTAATTGACCTGCTGCCTGGCTGATGCTGATAATGATCTTTAAACCAAGAAATGTTGTCTGCATATTTTTTCCAGTTCAGTAAAGGATCTTTTTTTCATAGTTTACCATATCTTTCTGTCTCTTGCTGGAGGTGAGGTTGTAACGGGCTTCTAGCCTTTCTCTTCTGTAACTACTGTTTGGGCTAGTATGAAATAACCTATGGAATAGTTGCTGCACAAAATGGAAGTGTAGCATTTAATGTCTCTGGTTTTGATGTCATGGACCAGCATGTCTTTTGAAAAAAATGCAGGCTGTTAGTCTTTGATCCTACAAACTCTCCCAAATAAGCTACTCCGGGGTTTTAAGGCCTTTAAGGGTAAGCAGGTTGATACAGGATTAGCATATAAATATGGGTTTACTGTGTTCTGACGCTTATCTTTATTATTCCATATTGTGCAGCAAGGAAAAATGCCAGGTTAAGATCCAATCCAGTTAGGACTAAGATGTGGGTGCCAGGACAGAAAAGTGACATGCCAACTGTCAGCGCTTTAGTGAAAATATCTGCCAGAAGCATCTTGGGTAGCTGAAAGCCTCATAAAATGCTAATTATTTTTACATTTTTGGTAGAAAAAAAAATCATAGCAATTTATGCATACAGTTGCTTTAATTAGATGTATAAATACAATGTGGAGAGTATTGCAAAATATTTTGGGACTGAAGCTCTAGGAGGTATCAATTTAGGTTTCTTCCTACAGTTTGGTAACCTATTTTATTTACTGTCTTGAATTAGCTTTCTCACTCTCTTGCTGAAATCAGTATCTAGGTATTAAACAAAAAAAAATTAAAAAGCATTAAATGTATTTATTCTTGTTTCTGACATTTTTGAGTCATGATGACTTGAGGAAAGAACAGGAAAACCATCAGGAATGTAATCTAATTCAGTTTTATTGAAGTAAAAATCACACTCAATTAGAAATAATTTTCTTTCCTGCATCACATCCTTTAGAAAAAAGAGAAGTAAAACAAGTTCACTTTCTACTGAAATCATCTGGATTCCTTGGCTTGATTCAGCATTCATTCTATATGCCAGGAATTTGTAAAGAATTCTATACGTAATCAGTGTCATGTTCTTTTTATTCATAACAAGATGAAAAGACCTAATACAAAATGAATTTTAATGTGGTTCTTCAAAGTACATAATATGCTACTAGTTGACATGTAACTTGCTACATCAATTTAGATTTTATGCATTAGGACCAGGGAACAATGACACACTACTTGTGCTCACATTACATCAAGCTGTACCACATTCATACTAGATATGTGGTGAATTAATCTGTTGCAGTTTTTCCACCAGCAAATAATGATTACTCTAAAGCCATTATGATTTCAGCCTTTTCCTGACATTTGTTGTAGTCTCAGTGACATGCTATTACCCCTGTCACAATTTGGTGTAAAACATCTCTCATTCAAACACCATTCATTACCCTTGGGCTAGACTCACATTCAGTACATGTCAGTAAAAGGGCAGGAGGTCAAATCTCAGTAAATTAGCTGTCCTCTGTGAAAAAATAACTCATCTCAGAAGATAATTTACCTTCAAACAACTGTAAGATTTCCACTTTCGTAAAGTTAGATTCAATTTGGGCTGTACACTGGAAGACCTGTTTGCAAAACATGTTTACACTTTTTTATGTTTCCTGGGTTGTCCCCAGGCACCAATTTGTGCATATTGATCTCTGTGTGACATGGTCTGAATGCATAGCACTGTAGAATCAACAGCAGCTCTGAAGTTCACAGCCTGAACTGCATTTTGATTCTCTTCTTCCGCCACAGTTAGAGTGTGAAATTTTGTTTGGGAAAATATAAACTCTTCATTTTATAAATCATCTATTTTTTGTACCAAATGAAATCAACTGTTCTTTGATTTTCATCTTTGAAGACACCTTGTATTAAAAAATACTGTGTTTTTACACTCTGACTGTAGTCCTGTCAAGGTAATTTATACAACTGGCTCAAACTGGAATTTTATGCACCTAGTTAAGTAGTCCTCATGAAATATATAGATACATCTAAACTGTGTATTACTTCCTAGCCTGTAAGGCTGATTTTATGGTGTGGCTGTGCCTCAGATTCTTTTTCTGAAACACCTGGGTGATGGTTCAAAGAGTCTGTTGCTTTCACAGAACTTGAGTATGTTGCATAATTTCTTGCTTGGTGGCTTGGTTTTGCAATGGCTTGGAGTCCTGTACAATTTCTGTATGGGGAGAGGGTCAGACTGATTATGTTCAGTGATGATATTACATCTGGATCCTCAATTTGGTGCTTCAATCCCTAGATCAACCCTCAATACTGTTGATCCTGTTGAGCTGGGCGTGTTTTTGAGAACAGTTCTCCAGTGGGACTTTTCTTCCCACCCACTTGTACAGGCTCACATTCAGCAATCCCAGACAACCCTGTGTGAAAGCATATGTTACGAATATTAAGGGAGGAACTGATGTTCCTGCCAACTCTCTGTTCTCAGCCTGAGCACAGCAGCTATGAAAGGAAAACACTCTCCAAAAACCAAGTCTGGTCTTCCGTTCACTGAGAAGGAGATCTTGCTGCTGGAGTACTATATTGTAGGCATGTGGTCTTACCTCCTTTGGGCACATTTTAAAGGAAGAGAGTTTGTTTTGATAAGTTTTCTACAAAGATACTAAGGCATTCTCCATGGAAAGTGCCATCCCTGTGCTTCTGAATTCTTGACTGACATAGGGTCCTGCTGGTCTCCTAATGACCTGTGCTGTGTCTTAGCTTTGACCAAGAGAGGACTAAAGACACATATCTTTGTTCAGAAACTCCCGCTGACTCTCAGCAGTCTTTTTCCAGGTTGCTCTTTTACAGGACTGTTTCTTCCTCAGTCATGAAGACAGAGGATAAGTGGCTTGCTCAATGAATCTGAGAGGCAGAGCCTTCCTTCCTACAAGCTGTGACAATAGTCACTTTTTAAAGCTAACCATAAAAGATCTATATGTCTTTTTTCAGGTTTGAATCTTTAACACTTGACTTTCAATGCACAATGACTTCTTTCAGACTCATTAAAATCAAAGCAATTTGAGGGACAGTTGGTGAATTCCCTTGATACAAACCATATCTTCATTCCCTGATTATTGACTATTCCTGTGAAATTAAAGAAAGACAAAAATCCAAGTTCTTTAGAATAAACATTGCACCTCATTAAAAAAAAAAATCAAATTTGACTCCAGCTTTCGACATTATGTGAATTACATTTATATAAAAAAATAAATTGAATGAGTCACAGAGACTTGAAAATCAGGGGTCGCAGTGGAACCTGACAGATCCTCTACCGTGTTTTTAATCAGGTTTAATTGTTGTAAGCTGAGTGATCGATGAAGATCTTACCTTTATGAGAGGCTTGTAGGTGTGGGTTTTGCTGTTGTTGCTATTTTGGAGCCAGAAATAGTTATGTGTAATTAAGGATCCACAGGTAAGGTAAGATTTTGTGTTCATTGAAAGGGACTTAGCAGGGATTCATGTGGTGTGGCATAATTTTGTTCATTAGGATAAGAAGCTTATATTCTTTCACTGTAATCACCTCCACATGAAAAAAGCTAGAGCTCGATACTGATTGACTAGAACTTGATGTGGCCCTGTTGTTGAGTACTGAGTGCATTTGTTCTACACTGTTCTCTAAAAACATTACATTTTCTCACCTTGTGCAAGTTGAATGCATTCATTTAAAAATAAAAACACTGTGAAGATTTTTACATTTCAGACTGAAATGCCATACACATCGTATTTTCTCATATGTAAATATACACATAATATGTACTTGCATCAAGCCAAAGACACAATTAGAAGAAATGCTGGCTGAACAGTAGGTAACGATATAATGGAAGCATACTTATCTGTAACCACAGAAGAGCTGCTGATGTGATGTTATATAAATTGATTTTTGGAAAAACATTTCTTAAAATATAAGGAGGGATTAAAACCTCCTAAGTCTGTAGAACTGACAGCCAAAAAGTCATATAGACTAGCCACTAAGAAACAAAAAAAACCAACAGCCAAGGTGTTTGAAAGTCAGGATCTTGCTTACAGTTTTTATGTGACTGTCATGTGATAAGAGAGGACCAGAGCCACCATCCCCTTTCTCCAGTGGAAGACAGGAGTAAAGGAGGTATGCAGACATAGTGGGACCAAACATGCAGACAGCTAGAGTGTGCCTGTGTATGCTTTTCCTTTGCCCCTCAAGCAGACAGGTGCCTTAGGCACCTTTCTACTCTGATTAAGCCTTGAGTCATTTCTGACTTCAGGGTACTGCATGCTGAGCATGCTGATTGTCGTTTGCTCACTTCAGAGGGTACTGACTCCTTTAGATCTTTCTCTGTGGTGTCTACCTCTTTTGTATAGAGAGCCTAAGAAAATTCCACTGGAAGGGTGAATTGCCTATAAGTTACAGATATATAACTTACAGTGCTTTGATACATAACTTTTGGATAACTAAACTTTTATGGGAACTGGCCTACTTTTCATATTGACCTTCTTAGGAGTTTTTCCCAAAAGTTTTGTATCGTAAGTGTGGAAGTGCTGTCAAAATATAAAGTATTACTGCAATAAAAGGTGAGTCATAATTTATATGCTAGCAGAAGATGAGGGTTTAAATGGCTGGTGGCTCCTATTCCTATCTGATCTTTACTGGTAAGACAGAAAAGAATTTCTGACCTGGGAAAAAATACCAGAGGGACCACAGAAAAGGCAAAATATTTCAAGACAAGACAAAAGAAAAGACAAAACCATGGCTGACTTGTGCTGGCAACAGTCCTACTGTGAGTGGGAGATTAGGCAAGAAGACAGCCAGTACATCTCAACTCAACATGTTTCCTATTCAGTATTGTTTACAGGGCTCTTATAGGGTTTTTCTATATTTTTTTTTCTGAAGCACCAGTAAGACTACAAAAAACTCCATTCATTTCTAGAAGAGTAAGTATCAAAGACTTAATACATATATTAAATGTTTGATATCATAAGATAAGATAAGATAAGATAAGATAAGATAAGATAAGATAAGATAAGATAAGATAAGATAAGATAACATAACATAACATAACATAACATAACATAACATAACATAACATAACATAACATAACATAATATATTATTTATATGAGGAATAGTTCCAGACTTGTGAGGAAAAAAAAGAAAAGGAGATCTCAAAGACAGAGTCTTGTTTAAAGAAAAGCAGGAAGGAATCCCTTGGAAGAGGCCTAGCTGGAATGGAAGTAGTTTGGATTCTGTCCTAAATGGGTTCTTGAACTTTAGGCCAACCAGTAGAGGAGCTGTTAAAGCTGTGGAGGTCCTATTGTTACTGTAGTAATAGGTATGTTCATAAAGGAAAAGGTGTTAAGATAGAGGTTTATGTATTTAAACAGCAGCAGAGGGAAGGGGACTTTTGTAGACTCTGGCAAGATTCCAGCCCTTGTAGCTCAAGGAAATTAGGGTTATCTGCTTGCCTCCTTGCAAATACCAGCTCTCTGAAATTCACCGGCCTGTGAAAAACAAGCTGCCTGTACAGGAGTGTTATAGATGCTAACTAGATTAAATCACTATGTAACACTATTCTTTGGAAATACCAGTTGCTGAACGGAGCTCCTCCATTCTCACTGTGTGCAAAAATTGAAGGAAAAGCATGGTGGTTGAGTATACAATGAGATGTCTGAAATTTTCCCTTTGGGGTGTTCTTGAATACAGACTAAGCCTGAGACTGAGTTAGCTCTCAGTCATGAACAATGACATGTCTGAATTCGAACAGACCTGTGCTTGACTGACAGTATAAACTTAACTTACAAAGTGGCTGTCAGCTTAAAAATACCACTTATTACTGTCTGTAATCAAACTGCACTATCTCATCCTTAATGAGGTTGTGGCAGGAGAATGAGATATGCTTGTGTTAATGTATCAGGAAAAAATCAGTACCACTCTAAAGTAGGTCCATTATTAAATGAGATGGAGAATTAAATTACTAATGACTTTGAAATGGCTGAGATAAAGAAATTCCATGCCAAAGCTGCCTTTAATAAGAGAAATAATGTTAGGTCAATTAGGAGTGCTGGAAAACCCCCATTAAACTGTGAATTCAGTGTGAGAGGACAACTAAGGAAATAAAGTTTTGAACAGGACTGCTACTACCCAGTAAAATGAGACACTGTCTAATGCACCTGCAGTACTAAAATACCTCTTATCCTCTGCACTGGTTAATTTTGGGACTGTATTGTCCAAAACCATCTTAGACTGTTAATTCTATCAAAAGAAATAACTCAACAGTGCCTTGGCCACTAGGTTGCCTCATTCATGCCTTTTCTCTTGTCCTGTTGCCCTACCTGTTTTGACAGAAGTGTTTGCACTGCCTTATATCTAACTGCACTTTTGTAGTTTTCCACTGGGACAAATAACTTCTACAGAGTAATGAGGTTTATTAGCTTGAGTGAAGGTAATTCAACTGTATTGCTTCTACTAAACAAACCAATTTGTCAGCTCAGGTATGTCTTCATGGCACAGCATTCATTGTACTGTTTAGATTTACTCTAACTGGATGTTAAGCTGAAGATTCCTTACTGCCACCGGAGCTGGCACTGACTGCCATTTTTGCTCTTATCAGATTTTATTCTAGGTGTTTCCTCCATATTATGCCTTTCATTCTCTCCTTTTCTACTCAGGTCATTAAATCCTACCTGACTGATTTTTCCAGTCACACTCTTTTGCCTTTCATACACCACTTTGAACTCTCTCTTCTTTTTGAGGAATGTGGTACATTAGGAAGGCTCATTTGGTAATGAAATGCCCATCTTTTTTATCATATTTTTCATGCTCATGAAAGTATGAGGTGCATTAGAGTAATGTGATCTTGAAACAATCATCCTGAGAGGTGTGAAATGTCTTTCCTTATTCAGGGTTTCCTGTTTTAATATCAAGGTGATTAATGATTGTAAGGGTCAGTAACTTAGAAAAAAGCTAAATTACTGGGTGATAGGTTGTTTTATAACCCACAATTCTTGATACTGAAAGACCCAACTATTATTTATGCAAATGCAAATACTTGCAAGCTGCTTTTCTGGTAACAATGCTAGTTTTTTGTTTTTTTTTTTTTTTTTAATGTAAACAAAATAAGTTGGATGATGAAAACCAGAAATGTTAAGGCCAATAGACATAATTATACTTTTCTACAGTAGAACCAGAAATGGAACAAACATTAACTTTATTGCAGTATTTATCAGTATGTTGAACTCAAGGTTTTTAATTTACAAGGATCTTTTACACTATTCTAATTCTGCCACAGAGATGTTCCAATGAAAGCAGGGAGTTATAAATCAGAAGCAGAGAATGATCTTTCCTAGAAGAAGATTTAAAAGAAAAAAATCAAAGAAACCAAGAAAAAAAAAAAAAAAAAGCCAGAGGGAGCCTCATTTTTCTGCCTCCCAGGTCATTTATTTTGTTTCTAAGACATTTTCTAAGCCATATTCATTAGCCATTCCTCATCTGGTGTTCCTGTTCCATTTCATCTCCCCCAGAAACACTATTATTTCATACCAAGAAATGGTTGCTGATTAGGGAGGGAAAATCAGACGATGAGAGACTGCAAACATTGCCCTTCTGCTCACAGATATAGGGAAAGAATGCCAGATGATGAGGGAACCTTTCCTTGGAAATTCAGTGGTGGATAAAAGGACAAACACAATATCAAATACTGAGAATTATCTGGAAGTATAATGGAAAAAGAAATGGTGTTCCTGCTGTTTTAGAAACAAGGTGTGTGGTTCTCTGCATATGAATTTCTCTAACTTCCTTGTGAATTCAAAGCTCTTGTGCACCGCATACTTTGTTGAATATTCAGACAACCTATAAAAATTGCTTGAATATCTCAAATAAAGAATAGCACCTAGATATGTCATTAATAAAACATTTTGTATCTGACGCTAAATCTAATGAAATCTAACAAATGATAGAGAATGATTAGTAAAAGGTCAGACAAGAACTTAGAAAATGTTAAGCACATTATTTTGGCTTCTCATTTGCATTCTAAGACTTCTGTGAATTTACATTCTTCTTTACATTGCTTTACATTAAAGTAATGGTATAAGATAGCCTTCTCATAAATGAAAAAATGGCATGTACTCTGTGTCTTATTGTTGAAAATATTGATAATATAATTAATGATGCCAGGGAAAGAAGTTTTAGGAAAATGATAATCAGATTCTTACTGGATCTGACAGAAATCTAAGAAATGTGGGTTAATAAAAATGAAGCTCCTGAATTTGACAGAAACACTTTGATGTTCTCCTTGAAGAAGTTCAGATTGTTAAAGTATGCTTAGGAAAAAATCCTTAAATACCAGAACTAGGGTCAGCACCGAGAATTGTAATCTGAATCTTCAGTCAATTCACCTTGTCAAAAGAATCATGTTGTATCATACGCATCACCTGAATCATGCTATAGCATGTTTGGATCAAAATTATCAATAATCATGTTTTGGAATTATGTAAATGTTCTGTTTACAACAGCATGAGTAAATCATGTTAAAACACAGTGAAAGTAATGCTTGCACAGTCTTGCAAGAAGTAAATTTACCCTGTAACTCTGGTTCTGAAGGAAGATTGCTATGCCTGGTAAAGAAAACTGACATTTCCTTGCAACATGTATTAAAATATTTTGAAGAATATTTAATTGTGTGTATGTTATTGAAAATTCATGGTTTTTATTTCTTTAGCAGCTTTGATAACAAGAAGAGGTGAAGAAATGTTTTGTCACAGTTTTCAAAATGTCAGAGAAAAAATTAATTTTAGTTTTTTATGTTTATCTAGACTTTAAGGACAAGAGAGAGGTAGAAATGTGCTCACTCATGGAAATCAAGTTTACACATCCATCTTCATACTAATGAAGTTTGTTACTAAAACCATACTGTTTTTCTGTAAAATTATCTAATGCCTATTGAGGATCTTTAGTATTATTTCAAACACACAGAGTTTTGTACTGAATGCTCACCCTCACTGGTGTTGCTTTGGAGATTTAATGCAGCAAAGATATACTAACATTGTTAATGGGTTTTTTGAAATGTGAGAAGAAGCTCATGCAAAGTGATTTATTTATGTTGGTATCTATAAAGCCATGGGAAAAAATTCGTTGCTGACGTTAATTCCTTTGTTTTTAATTTATTGTTCATGTGTTTTGCAATTACTGGAGAGTAAAATATGTAGGTTTTTTAAAAATTTTATCTTTTTCTCAGACAGCAAATTCCAGCTTTATAATGTGACTTTAATTCTACCCACTGAGTGATAAAAAGTAAAAAGCCTTTGAATCACCAGGGTGTAACTTGTACAGACAAATAATTTTTGAAATGAGAAAAACTTAAATAAAGATTCATTTTACTATCTAGTGTATTTGTTTCACAATACTGCATGCATGGTATCAGCATATTGCAATACGACAATCCAGAGCTGAATTAATACTGTCACTTTGTTATTTTGCACACGTATTTTAAAAGTCTGTGTCTTTTAAGCACAGTTTCACTTGAATTACTGCTCATTCACGCTGTGTGCCATTGCAAGGCTGATTTTTGAAGTTCATCCAATAGTAATTTAGAAATGACTTTAGAAAGACTGTAATTGATTGGAATCATAAAGTGCAGCTGTGTACAGGGGGAAAAAGCAAAAAATAAATGGTCTCTTACAAAATAAAGTGATTTAAGATTTAATTGAGATCTGGAGCAATTCTAATTATATTAAGATTTCTCCACCTGTTTGTGTAATGGAAGACAAGATAAACATTGGTTTATAATTCAAATTCATTAATATTGTGATTCAAAAGATTCAATTTTATATTTTATATACTAAAAAATGTTGAATTTTAAGTATTATACAGAGCAGGATAGAGTTTGCAGCTTGAGACACCTAGATATAGCTGTCCACATGCAAATATCTGCATTTTTAGCTGGGTCAAACAGGCCAGTCCCATGCATATGTCATGGGTACTGCTGGGTATTGCAGGTAGCACAAGGTGAGTCTTTTCTTGGCAATTGAAGCTCAACCACATCCAGTTCAATTAACGCATCCTAGCTAATGGCTCAGCTGCCCACTCACCAGACATCTGTTTTAGGGGGAGAGTAATAGCTCTTTGGGGCTCTATTCACTTGACTAAACATAGCAATCTGGTGTCATCTGGGACGTCACAGAGATTCTGAGGCATAATCTCACAGCTGCAGACATACCTTGGGGCATACAGGAGACAATGTGGACAGTGGGGACACCTCAGGACATGTTAAACAGCCCTAGATGCTTAGTTGTGGGCAGTTCCATGCAGGCTCCATCAGCTTGATTTAGTTGCCTACACCTAGAAGATTTAGAGGTGGGACTTACTTGCCTGAACATAGGTGGCCTGTGTTACAAGATGCTCTAAGATGAATCTCCAGACCTCTTGATACTTCTCTACAAGGTATGGCTACAGTTGTCACCAGGATGATTCAAATCACACAAAGGCATATCAAGTGACACTCGATGCTACATTGAGATAATTTAATTGAGACCTTAATTTCATTTAAGAGACATCCTAAGCATTCATATTAAACTGGTGAATGTGACAAGAGTAGCAGAGACTCTTACCCTTAGGGAATAGCAGCTAAAGGCCAGCTGGGATGGCTTTTCACTGGTAATGGAAGTGTTGTTTTAGATCCTTGATAAAAATTCCAGAGGTACACTGCTTATAATGAGTATTTTTACATTTAACTATCAGGTAAAACCCTATATGTAGATGCCTAAACACAGGTGTCCTTGCGATCTGAATTCTATCAAAAAGGAAGTCTAAAAATGTCTGTAATAAAAACTGTTGTCAGAACCAAGAGAGTAGTCATTAGTGTTATTTTTAAAATTAGCTAATAAAATACTATGCTAGCCTCTTTTAAAATTATTTCCATCCAATACACAGTGTTTCTCTAGATTTGTGTTTGTTTAACTCTTTTCCACTACAGCGTTACTTGTAATTTCTTTGTCTGCAAAATAAAGCCAAGATCTCTCTTCCACAGAAATGTATTTGGCTATATCTGAAAGCTAACTCTAAATTAATACACATTAAGTCTCTCTGGCTCCTTTTAGCCTAGTCATTATGTTTCCCAAGATCCTTTAAGTATGATTAGTCTAGTTCAACGTAGGGGAATCATGGGTCTCCTTGTGATGCTGTATGTAAGGAGCAAAGCTGAAGGAAGCATAAAATGGTATGCATGATTTCTTACTGCATGTCCACAAATATAATCATTTTGGTAATTCCTCAACTGTCTTTTGCTTACTTTTGGTCAGTCTTTATGGTTTTGTCCTCTTTGAATTTAAGTCCACAGCCAGTAGTAGACATACCTCTACACTGCTAAACTGATGTCCAAGGGCAGGGTCTGACACAGGACTCTGATTTGGTCTGTCTGCCTACGTGTTAGCCCACTCCACAGATCGGTTTTGGTCTGCTTCCACTGGCCATCTCCAGATGGAATTTGCCTTAAAGGAAACTAGCCCTAAGCAGTGTAGATGTGTGCTAGTTAGTGTTGGACGTCACATCTCTCTTTCATTTAGCAGTGCAGCATATAAGGACAGTGCCTCTAACCCTTTTTTAAATACCCTGTTTTCCCCAGGACAGACTTTCTAAGCTACAATTCATAACAGCAATTCCTTTCTTCACAATGCAGCTGTCTGAGAAACATGTTTTCATGAGATTGAGACCGGTACATCAGTCTACTACATCATGAAGCAGAATGTGGTTCACAGGTACCAGCTCTGACAAGGACTATATCACTATATCAAGCACAGTGATATGAAGCCTGCCTTCTGTTTGAGTAACTCTGTCTAAAACACTCTTGTAATTACTATTTTGTCTAAGACACTGAGCAGCAACCATAAAATTCTGTGTCATTGTGTCACTTTAAATGGCCACCCTGACACTTGATCGAAGAAGGATTACACCTTTCTCTCTTGAATTATTTGAAGCAGAGCCTGAGTCCTATGGAAATTTTTTAAAATGGTATTTTATATATTTAAAAATACTGCAGGCCCAGATTTAATTTAATTTTGTTTGGAATCCAAGATAATTAATCCTGGAATCAATCTATTTTAGAGAAAATGTTTGCAGCTGCTGATATTTTTGTTTCAGACACAATAGCCATAGTTAATTATCCAGTCAACAATCATTCTATTTAGTCTGAGGAGAAAAAAGCCACCTAGGTTTTAATTTTCAAGCTTTAAATCAGCAGATGCTGGAACTTAATCAGTCTTTGTCTAATGAGAAATTAAGCACTATCCTTAGAAAACAGATTTCACTCCTGTCTTCTAGGGTGAAAATTTAAGTTTAAATTTGCCTCAAAAAATCCTCAAGATTGCATTTTTAGTAGCTACAAGGGAAGTGATATAAGGTTAAGCTGGGAAAGGTCATGCATTACAAAAGATCACACTTGACATGGAAACACCTTGAACGATTTCAGCTGGAAAAGCAGACTCAAAAGAACACTAGTCTATTTCATAATAAATGCTTTACAGGTAAAATGCAACGAAAACATTAAAATAAACTTTTTCTTTCCCTTAAAGGAAGTTCACTACTAATTCTGAACTATCTATCAGCATTGGACCTCTAACACAAGAATATAAACTCTTAGACAACAGGAACAGAATAAAACTAAAAATATAATAGGTACATTGAAAAGAAGCTTTTACTTTCTTATGTAATGTGCACATGATCTGCCTGATATCATCTTCTTTAAATCCCTTACTTGAGAAGGAAAAAGGTACAGTAATACAACAGACCTATTATACAGATAGTAAATATCTGGAAAGGAAGGGTCCATAATATGAAGGCAAATAGTTCTGGCTTACATACTCTATTTTCTTGTTGGGAAGAAAAACCCCAGTGTTTTCCTTCCTGTCCCTCAAACTGCCTAAGGTGACCTGCAGACAAATGCATCTGGTGTGTTTTGTGATCTCCTTAGAGGAAATCATTCTTCTGTGTTGGACCTGATGTTCATCTGGCCTATGAATTCAGATTTCTCTACATGAAAACCAGGGCTTGTAGGAAAGGGGGACATATGAGCAGGAAACTGGCCTTATAAAATGTTGGGTTGTGGAGCAGGTATGCACATCATCAATGCTTTTTAATTTGGTTGGTTCCTGCCTGATGGAGGAATGTATCAGCAGGCAATGACTGTTGACACTCAGCTAGAAGGACTGAATGTGTAGAGGGTGAGTTCCTGCTGTCTCAGTGATTATCTACAGCTCCTGACAGTCTAATGAAGCTGAAGCCACCCAAAGATCCATGCTGTTCTTGCCCAGTATAGTTAAACAATTACTATACTGAATGAATTTTGAGGGTGATAACTTATTTCTCCAGTTAAATCTTTATGTCTGCTTCACTGCAAGAGCGCTGCCATTGGTTTGTCCTTTCTTCAAGACAGAAGGGCAGGGGACTTTTGAACCTCTGCTCAAAGGATCCATACCTGTCTCTCACAGATACGTTGACTTTCCAATATTTTCAGCTCCTCTGTCCTGTTCAGTATGACTTACACTACCAAACCAAATGGGTGTAATTTCTTCCCCTTATCCCAACATGCAAACTTATTCCAACATGCGAACTAATATTACATGCATTCTGTGCCTTCTCCCTTTCAAAAGTGTAAAAATCCTCATTTCCTCCCGCGCTAATCAGAGGAGTGAGGTGTTAAGAAAGCCTCTTCAAAGTGTGGCTTCCTGGACCTCTCTTGGTTGCTTGTGACATGACCAATCACAGATTCACTTAAATGCAGATTCCCAACCACAGGACTGGGTCTAAGAATGCTTTGCAATAACCATTTGTCTATGTGTTTCATAGAAAAGGGACTGTAATTCTTTATTAAGGAGATGATATAATCATTAAGACAGTAGCTGAAATTAATAGTCTTATCATATGTTTAATTCATGGAAAATAAGACATCAGGTGTTAGGGACTACATTTTTGTAGGGTAACCTTGAAAGGGTTGGGGAAAAGTTGAGATAAAGAACTATTAACTAATAGATCTGTTAGAAACAAAGATATTTGGAAAAAAAATGGAGATTCTTTTTACTTTTTAAATACATTGATTCTGGGTGTAGTAAAATCATGTACTTTTTGAAGGGAGCACACAAGAGTCAGGTAGCCACAGAACACATATTTTTGTCCAAAAAACTGGAGAAAAACCATGAAGGGTTAGCTAAGGTGAAACATTATATTTCTTTTTTAATACTAGAAAAGTGTGTGTCACTAGGTATTTTTGCAATCAAGTTAGATTTAAGCAGAGGCTACTTTCACTTTATATGTCACAAAACATATCCTTATGCTTTCAGTCATTTGCATGTATCAGTGCTAATTATAATTACTCCAGTTAAAATATTACTTTGGTTGTTTAATCCACTTTTTTTTGATTCAAAAATCTCTAAAGCAATCTGCAGAAAGAAATAGTCTGTAATTTGGATTAGTACTGAATTGTTTGAATACAATGAAATAGTCCATTTGGCTTAAAGAAAAAAAATTACAGATACATATTGGCTGTTTTTTAAAGCAATTTTGAATATACATATCTGCTGTGCATATACTTATATATAGATTAAAGGAATTATATCTTGTCTTTCTTTCAAATACATCAGCTGTTGACCAAATAGGTAGCAATAGCTCAAAGTACAAAATGAGTTAGAGTTTACTGTGTCAATGATCTGTGGATTACAGGCTCCCCAGGTACATATTCACAAGATAAAGCAAATGACTCCTATGGAATCAGACTAGGCTATCATGGCAAAGAATTGAAGATTAAAAATCACTTGGAATAGTTAGGATTGCAGTGGAGCAAACATAATGGGCTTCCTATTGCCAAAGTATTCTCAATTACACTTTCTATTTTCTGTTTATCCAAAAAATAGCAGAATAGATTGAAGGCGAGTGTAAAAGCTTTCTCAGCTTGGATGAAGGTATTGAGGTGACATGGAAGATTTGAGTTAGGTCAAAATCCCATTCAATGTGGTTACTACGTGTATAAAAAGAGTGGAGAGAATGAGAAAGTGTTTCAGGTGTGTTGGGATTCCTCTGTTTTACATTAACAAACAGGGATTGATTCAGACCAGTTGGAGAAAAAATTACTTTCAGAGGCTATTTAGTTAGCATGAAGAGAAAGAATCTTCTCTACATATGAAAGGCTTTGGTTCTCATTTTTATAATACAGATTTCCCAAGCATGAAGACAGAGCAGAAACAGAGGCCAAGAGCAGGAGAAGCCTGAGAAAGAGTCATGGGTAGCCATAGCCTCCACTGAACACGAGGAAGAATGAATACACAGTCAGGAGGGTAGATCACACTCACTTGGTGAAGAAGGAAAAGCAATTTGCATGTACTAAAATAATGAACATTATTGTACAAAGGCAGATGGGATAATCATGAGCGGTGTACTGGCAATACAGAGTAGCTTGTTTAAACTATGTCAAAATGCAGAAGGTTTATTTTAGTGAATTATTTATTTTATGTGTAAGTTATATTGACAAATTAAAAAACCTAAAGGTCCTTCATTTACAATCATGTGTACATCTTACACTTATTCATAACAACCAAAACATTTTTGCTTGTTAGTTTAGTCATAAGTATAGCAAAAAAAGGAACGTGACAGCCATTATTTTTCTATACATGATATAGTGAAAAACTCCCCAACATTCATATCTCGGATCTTCGCTCTCTGTTTACCATTCCTCCTGTGGGCCTTTATAGCAAACAGTTGCACTTCTCACAGAAAAGTAGAAAACAAAAGCCATACAGTATTAAAAGTTAAGACACTGAATTTTAAGATTTAAGGGGACAACTCATACAGGACTTGATTGGACAGCAGTGATTTATCCTAAAATATGTTACACTGGAATATTTTAATCTGTATGTTACTGTAAGCAGATATTTAAATCATACTGAAGTTAGAGATGCTTGTTCATCTGTGTTTTCATGATGCAAGACCCTACATTCAGTGCAGCGTGATGGAGCCTGTCCAATGGAAAATCTACTTTGATAGTCGTGGAAGTAGAATAAAAAGTAGGTATAAAAGACTCTTTTCTAAAGGGAACTAGCAGAAGTTCCTTGGGCACTGACTGCTTCCCTGAGTATAGTAAATACCATTAGTTAATGCAGTAAAAGAGCAGTACATGAAGTGCATTGACAACAAAAATATTACCTCTTATAATACTTGATGCTATAGAAATAGCAGACTTTCCAGGGACTTCTTATAAAAATTGAAGTCTGCTTGAGATTTTAAATTTTTTTAAAAGCAATTTGACGTTGTATGAGATGAAAAAAAAAAAAAAGAAAGGATCCAAAGCCATGATTTATTTTTGCTTGAGGCTAATTAAGGAAAATGAGAGTGTAAGTTTTGTAATTTGTGAATATTGGCATGCATGGTCAATCAAGGGGGAAGAAAGCTGAGAGCTCATAAAACACAGGCCATCTGTCTTCTTTGCAGATAATTAAGTATAGTACAACCTGTGGCAAAATGACAGAAGTATAGATATTCAGTAGTAGGATATTAAGGAATATGATTTGTAAGTTAGTAGTTGGTTAATAATTATTTTTAATACAGCATTCAGATCACACTTCTTTTCTCTTGAAATATATTTTCAAGGGAATACTATTGGATGTAAGGCAAAATTCAAGAAAATATTATTTTTGATCATGTCTACAATCGAATAGTAATGAAAATGTTCAGTTATTTAAAATAAAAACCCATTGAATAACTTCTCGTAGTTTAACAAAATTTTTTTTAAAGTTTTTTTTTAATAGTTAATAATATGAAGTCTTCCTCAAAATTAGCTGAAGTTGAAATACCCTTTCGGAATGGAGAGAAAGTAATAAAGAAGATCTATGCATCTATTTGCTTGACTATGTTAGAGGAGTGCCTAGTCACACTAAAAGACACTAAAACTTGTCCTAAACATATTATTTGAAATATTGTTAAATTGATGTGCAGTGACCCTGAGGTCATGTTGTTCCTGGGGTTTTGGGTGCTTCAGCCCAATGTGGTTCACAACTGAAACTTATTTGATTGTATTTTCCCCTGTAGGATGTTTGAAGGGCAAGTGAAGGCGTTCCTATGTAGTGAAAGCTCAGGTGCCCTACAAAACTCTTCATTGTAAGAAACACCAAGGGTTCCTGCGAAGCCTATGAAGACCCTATGAAGATGTTATCACTACTATGTTGAAGTTCTGCAAAATTCTGCTGTAAATGAGTTGGGTCCTGGTTGCTAAGATTACTCCTGTCTGTGTACTTTTAATTCTCTACGTCTTTTAGAAGTTACTATCATCACACATTAAAAATATACATAGACCAATTGAAGATGAATGTGTAAAAGGTGCGCAGAAATGTAACTAAAGCAGAATTTTGGTAGTAGAGAAACTGACTACACTAAATGTGCTTAGGTCTTTGACATATAAATCATCACAATAATGCATAAACTGTAAAGGAAATGCAATTAAATTTGAAGTGGAAAAGTTGGGTATATGCTCGGTCAGTATTTACAGCCCATTAGTTTTTCTCAATGTGACAGCAGTATCCCTCAAAAGCATTGGATTTACTACTTAAACTTTAAAATCACAGAGAGAAACCATTACAAGGTGACTTGGGTGATTGACCTTCATTAGTCATTGATGAAATTTCTTCTGCTGTTCATTGCTTTTCTAGGCATTGGCTACTCTCTTCCATTTTTCTGCAGAGCTCTGTTGGCTTTGTCGTCTATTTTCTTATCCATTGTATCCCCATTCACCTCTTTTGATTACTTCCTGAATACTATGCAAATCTTAGATTACATTAGATAAAATAATAGATCATAAACATACTGGTGTCGCAACTTCTTAAAGTCTTGTCTTCTTCTCTGTATCATCTAATAGAATACAGCCAAATCTTTGGGGTTTTTAATCACTCTCGATTATATAATATTTTTTTGTGATTGCAAATAAATTACTCCTTCCTTCTGGAGGAAACAAAACCCCACAGTGCCGCTAAATACATCATTCGAAGGCTCTGACAAAACTTAAACTCAATTGTCTCTGGCTTTTAGGAGGAAAGTGGAGTTTATGCAACCAGAGAAGATAGGTATTTTACTGGTAGTGTCTTGAAAATAACACAATCAGCCCTTCCGCTGGGCCTATGGATACACACAGAATTAACTTTACAACTGCTTTTCAGACTGATGCCAGCTATTGCAGCTCAGATGGCAAAAGCAGTCAATATACAGGATGGTAGTAAATTTACTCTCCTTTCTGCAGTGCTGTAAATCACTAGCTTAGCACGTACATGGCAATGGTATGCACTTATTGTGTTCTCTCATCTTGTGCTGCTGTATGTGACTGAATGATTTTCTCCTTCTGTAAATTAATAGACTCTTACTTATTATTAATAGATTCTTGACTATATAGAAAATACATGTGACTATTTAGCACCTTAACACAAGAACAGCCTCTTCTGCGGAGACCAGTGATTCTTCTAGAAAACTATAGTGGCTCTGAGTGTAGCATCACTGAGCTGACTCAGACGAAGATGTAAAATCATACATTCTGACAACTGCAGAATATTTTTTCTGCAATGAAAGGTGCTTTGAACTATTAGTATCTAATCTGCAGGATTTAATATATCACTATGTAGTTTTGAGATGGAAATCAGGCTGGTAAGCTTTTGTGTGTTCTGCCTCTACTACACTCATATCATGTTTAATTTATAAGGTACTGCTCATCCATTTTAGATATCTTCAATTTGGGAAGTAGCTGGACAGTGAGACAGCACAATTCTTTTCCAGAAGTCTTTACAGAGTGCTGATAAATTTGCAGTCCTCTCAAGTACATCTTACTGAAGGTTTGTAAAAGAGGATTGTTACATGGGGAGGAGATCACTAGCTCCTACGGAGCATATTAACTAAATCACACATCACGCTAAAGAGTTAGCACACGCAGGTCAAATCATCTCTGTCTTTTAAAATAACATGTATTATCACTGAGTTATTAAAGTTTTGTCTATTATCCTGAATAGTCTTTTATTGACTCAGACAGTCCTTTGTACATTCCCAGCATGAAATTAGTATAAAAGGTTGAGTCCTACAGATGTCTAAAATGTCCTTGAAATGGAAAGGGAAAAGGGCCTAGGTTGCATTTCAGAAATGAATACATATCACTCATCACAGAAAAATGAATTGACTCTGTATTCATTAGATGATCTGTGGAAAATCTTCAGTTAAATGAACAAGAGATTTCTAGTTCCTACAAAGATACAACTTTAATCTTACATGTTTTTTTTTACTTCCTTTTTTCCACATGTTAAAATTGTGTTTTTGTTAAGACAATGAATGGAAATAGAATAGAAAAGCTGCCATAAGATAATTCTCATAAACAGCATGGTAACTAACACAGTTTTACATTTGTTTTAGCACTCTCAGAAGCAATGAAAGGTTTATTTGGCCAGATAATGTAACATAAACCCATAGATGTAACATTTCCCTTTTATACCAATTTATACCTTTAGGACATGACCTAATGAAACTTCCCCATGCACACACGGAAGAATGATAGCAGCACTTATGGTTTTACTTGCTTTTTGAGTTCAAGTTAGATTATCTAAATTTCTCTTCCGCCTTTACATGTACTATAATGATTATTTGAATTACTAAAGTGCCAATGGACTCAGCCATGAATAAGACGTTTTTTTAGATACCACATAAATACATAAGAGACATTTATCTCCAAAAATCTGAGTGGTAAGAAGACTGATGTGTGCTACAGCCAGATAGTGGGGAAAAAAACAAACGGGAAAATGAAGCATTGTCTATAAACAAATACAAATCAGAGATTGAATCACATTTTCACTAAAATGTGAAATGACCACCTCGCAGAAAAAGACAAAAAAGATTTTTTGGGAGAGACAAAAAACTAATGAGTGTTCAAAAGTGTGCCATTTTTTGATAGGAGAGTGTGAATTTTCTTCATGGTAGCTAGTATGGGGCTGTGATTTGGATTTATGCTGAAAACAGTGTTGATAATATGGGGATGTTTTTCCTCATGCTGAGCAGTTCTTATGAAGAGTAAAGGTCTTTTCTGCCTCTTGCTCTGTTTCAAGGAAGCTGGAAGGAACACAGCTGGGACTGCTGACCCCAACTGACCACACAGATATTCCATACAGCATCATGCTCAGCACATAAAGCAGTGGGACAAAGGAGGAAATGTGGGACATTCAGAGTGACAGCATTTGTCTTTCCAAATCACCATTCTACATGAGTGAGCCCTGTTTTCCTGGAGACAGCTAAGCACCTTCCTGCCAAGGGGAAGTGGGGAATGAACTCTTTGTTTTGCTCTGCTTGTGTGCACAGATTTTGCTTTAAACTGTCTTTATCTCAAGCCATGAGTTTTCCACTTTTACCCTTCCAATTCTCTAACCCATCCTCAAGATGGGTAAGTGAGCAAGTGGTTCTGTGTGGCTTAGTTGCCAGCTGGGACTAAGTCACAACAAAAGGGTAGAACTGAAGCTGAAGTGTGTTTATTACTCAAACATGAAACTGCAGCTGCTGGGGTTTATTTTCCTAGGAGACAAGTAGAAGGTTTCTTGGGGAAAAAAAAAAAAAAAAAAAAAAAAAAAAATTGGGGAATGTAACTTTTGTACAAGAAATGTGGCCCAAATTCAATGAGTACCCTCCAGGATATTTTATATTGAAATTCAAATATGGCTGAGAATGCAGCCCATGGTTCCTTATAAAAAGATGTTTTGGAAACTTCCTCCCCCTGAAGTTTCCTGGGCTTCTTTCCCAAAGTACTCCCTGTGCACTCTGTAAGTGGGAGCAGAAGAGACCCCCCAAGCCCTGGGATCTCATTCATTATCCCCTTTTACTAGACCAAAATGAATAGTGAATATTATCGATAACTATATCACATCATGCTTCTGAGCTTATTAGCAGCACTTTATAAGCTTTTCCCTGTTTCTTCATTCTGTAGTTGCTATAGAATTGTTCTTGCTTTAGCAAAAGGAATGAGTGTCTACTGAAACAGGAACCATTTCCATCAGAAAGTATCAATCCCATATTTCTTGTATTGCTCCCTTCTCAGCTGGTGGCCTCAATCTTCCCTTGATTTTCTTCTCCAACATAGTATTTTCCCAAGACCTTGTGCTGAAAGAATGACTGAAAATAAACCTCTCACCTTAATAATATGCTTTTACTCAGTTAGTGCAATAGTTTGAGGACATTATCTGCACAGTGTGCGGATTTCATTTTTGAGACTAAGTGTTCTGCTTCTGCCTGACAAATTGCAAACTTTATTTTTACTGCAAAGACAATCATCGCTTTCCCGCACTAGTTTAGCCTGAACCTTAACTAAAATTCATAAAGGGTTCTGATCCAGGGCTAACAGAAGTATTACTGGCTTAAAATGTATCACTTAAACGTAATTGCTCTGACCATAAGTTAAATCCCATGGAGGAGAATTGTTTTGTCACCTTGGCAATAAAGTCATTTGGAAAGGATCAGAGAACAGCTTGTAGGGCTGATCAGGGATTCACCAGGCAGAGCAGCTGGAAAGTTATAAAAAAAGAAAGCAAGTAAGTTGTTTGATCTGCTTTAGTCTTCTTCAGCAGCTAAGGATGAAGGAAAGCTATTTGTCCCAGGGGTATAATAAAGCAGAGAAGGGCAAAGCATAAGTAGGTTCTAAAGGGATTCCAGAGAAGGACTGAGTCAGAATAAAATACCTAATGTTTTAAAAGAATGTCCAAAACTGTGTATTTTTCTTTAATTTCTTTATAATTTATTTTGCTTTATTCTTTCACTAAAAGCAATGGTATGCTTAAAATTTTTTATCCGTATTCTCTTCTTGTCCAGTTGGCAACATGTTTTGAGAAATATTTTTGGAAACTCCTGTGGCTATCTTTATTTTTAGCCTACTTAGAAGAAAAGCCATGGCTTTTTGGTTTTGGATTCATCACATTGTTGGAAAAGTATCTGTTCTGTCTTATTAACTTCCAAGGCAACAGGACCAGGTTTTCACTTTAAAGGTGAGGAAGGACTGACAAGGTCTTCTGCAATGCCTGCACTCGTCCTGGCTCTTGAAAGGTCTGGATTGTTTACAGGCAGCTACAAAGCCAACCCAAGCCAAAACACATCAATGGAAATACATCCATTCATTTAAATGAATTTAAGGAAGATTTTTCGCTGCAGCTTTCCCTGACTGTGATCCCTCCCAGCAATTAAATGATGAGGAAAATTTTGTGATTGTCAGCAATGTGCCTTCTCTCCAAAAGTAAAGCAATCTGGTGGAAAGAAAACCGGTAGGCTGAAGGCTAATTTGTATTTCCTTCTTCCTTGACGGCTGATCATTTAATATATATATAAAATGTATATCTTATTTGGCAAGGTACTTCCACCTCCAGCATTCTGGACAACTGACTTCCAAAGTATTATTAAAGGTATTCACCTCTGGGCAAATATGAAAAAAAAAGGATTTTCAAGGTATGGTGGAACACCAGAACAAAAAATACATTTAGACTTTGGAAACAATCTTTAAAATAAAAAACACCCAATGTTTTTGAGTGTTTCCTGGACGCAACAGAAGAAAAGGCCAAGGAGAAAGGGACAAAACATGAAGCATTATTTATAATTTTCTTTCTGTGCTCCAAACAAAGAATCTTTTTCTTCACCTTGGGTTCCACCTGTGATGTGCTGATTTTGTATTTTTCTCTCCAGAAAATATAAATAACTGCACCAAGTATAGCTTTTGTTGCTGTGGAGGCATCTTAATTTTCTCTAAAGAAGCAAAGCTGTAATTTTTCTTGCTCTTTCTAAAATCATGGGCTCATTCATCTGCCTTTAATAAGAATTAGATGATAATGCAAAAGCCTTGTGTCATTTGAATCAAGTGTTTCCAAACCTTGAATGATTACAAAAGCCTCTTCTTCTTTCCTTCTGCTGTTTTTCACAATGTTTTTATGCAAATCCAAACCAATTTCCCATTATTGAAACATGACTCAGCAATATAAGATATATTAAGAACTAACGCTGAGCCAACAGCATGATTTTCATCCATGCTGATACTGATTTCCCCAGCTAATTCCTTAAAATCCTTTCTGGGGGAAGGGAGAACCAGAACTCTATATTTCTGATGCTTTTTTGGACTGGATATATGTGCATGTCTTCAGTTGATTTAAATAAAATAAAAAAAACAATCAAGCCATTAAATGGAAGAATTTCTTTATTGTGAGGGTGGTAAGGCCCTGGAACAGCTTGCCCAGAGAAGTTGTAAAACTTTCTGCAGCACAATACTGGAACTTCATCTTGAAAAACACAGGCTAGATATCCCACATTTCTTCTGGTTTGAATCATTTGACTTATTTTAGACATCATAATTTGAAGATACAAGCTTCATATACAACTTTACATATAGTTTAAGAGGAGCCTAGGGCACACAGCTCTTTGTACACAGCCATGACATCTACATGAATTATATGAAGCACAACCAACACTTGAGTTATAACAGTCTGAGGTAGGAGTCTGTACCTTCAAGTGATGGTAGAACTACATGGGTCACAGATAAAGCACTGTGGTACACTCAATTTATATTATGATTTTGCAGATTGCCACATTTTATTCACTTTTGCCCTTTACTTTTTTCCAATTTTTTTTATTTCTGTATGAAGCTACAGTTTTGTTTTTTGTTTGGCTTTTTTTTTTCTCAATAATTCTCTATTTTCTAATTAGAAATGCCTTAGAATACCTTAGAAATTCCAGTTTCCTTTTAATACAGAAATACATAAAACCACAAATACAAATGACACACAAACCTTAAAATCCTATTTCGTATTCTCAGTGTTGTCCTTCCAATTACAGAGTGATTAGTTCATCTTAATAGACAGATATGATTTTTCAAAAACAAATTAAGTAGCATGTCACCTGCATTGTTACATTTAACTGCAGTTACTTGCTTTCATTCATAACAACTACAGAAGTAAATTTTAACCCATGCCAGAAGACTTGATATTCAATTTTGTAATGTCATAAGCAATATCTTGAAGAACCATGGCACTAAGCATGAAGTATTGTGCAAGGGACAGGAGGGGAAGAACAAAGAAGTATGAACCATGAACTATAGGATCAAATATCTGTCCTTGTCTGCCTCATGCCTCTTCAATTAGTTGATTAAATAAATCACTCAGAAGATCTTGGATGCTGATGCATATTTTATTCCTCTAAGCAAGCTGGCTGTTGGAAATCCTCTTTTCATTCTGCAGTAATTACTTTTTTTTTCAGACCATAGAGATGTACTCTTTGGCTGAAAGGGTTGCCAAATTTTAGGCAGTGCTGAACAACAGCTACCTTACTACTTTAGTTTTATAACTACATATAATACATGGAGTGTGTCTACAGATATGTGTGCAATATATGTATAAGTGTATATAAGGTGGACTCATCCCTGGAGGTGTTTAAGAAAAGACTGGATTGGGCACTTAGTGCCGTGGTGTATTTGACGAGGTGGTGTTGGGTCATAGGTTGGACTTGATGGTCACAAGGGTCTTTTCCAACCTGAATGATCCTGTGATATACTTAGGTTCATAGAATTCTTGATGAAGTCAGTGATAGGAGTCCAAAGGACTTCACAGGATAGTCACTATGCACATTGCCAGGAGGAGTCTGTGTTGTTCAGTACACAAATTAAGAGTGATGATGTGTATGCACTTCTGTCTTTTCTTTGTAAACAGTTGTACCTATGCTCCACAACATTCCATGTCATACATCTATGTCAGAGGAAGTACATTGACTTTGAAACCAAGAGTATGAGTCCTAGACCATGATGTCTGTGCGTATTCAGTGTCATATCTATTGTAATTGCCACAAGAGCATGCAGACTGCAAATGTGTCTCCCTTAAGAATTTGCGGTTTCACAAATACATTGGAGAAAAGCCTAAAATTTGAGCCAAACTGCCAGAGTTTCATTTAGGAGCGTATAGCATGTGAAAACAAAAGAGAAATATTTCCTTCTAATCTTAAATAGTTTTTAAATTTAGTCGTACTTTAAGAGATATAAAGAAGCAAACAGGAGGTTTTCTAGAAAGAGAAAGGATGCTTTTCTATGATATATCACCAACATTAATTTTTGTGGCATTTCAAAATAAAATGTAAGAATTTTTTTTTCAAATTGCAAGAAAAGCACTTAATTTTTTTAATTGTGTCAAAATGTAGCTAGGTTTTCAAGGCTTTTTGAAAGCCATACAAAAAGTAGTTCCCTGGAAATCAAGTATTTTTAAATAAATCACGTATTAATTTATTTTAAAACTTGTTTATCTGACTTTTTTTTTAAATGCGTGCTTTTAAAGAATGTTTTGTATTCTCTAAAAGTACTGAATTTGTAAATACTAGCTGTGTTGATGGCTACTGTTTAGGGAAAATATCTCAGTACATACAGAATTCTGTACAGAATCTTGGACCCGTGTGATTATCAGGAGCTGGATGTTAGCTTATTTATATACAAAAAATCTCAATAGGTTGGCCTATATCCAAAATGTAAACTACCTCATATCATTTGCCCTGGTGGAGGTTTATCCAGCCAATGTAATAATAGCCTGAGCTTGGTGATAAATTCAAAGCACAAACAAAAACAACAAAAATCCAACCAACCAAACAAAAAAGTCACTTGGTTCATGAGAGGGCTAAAACTACAGGGATGAAATTACACTCACCATTCCTTCCAAACCTTCTGCAGATGATGAGTAAGGTAAACCAGTGTTTTCTTTTATGGAGGTAAGTGTGCTAGCAGATAACCTTGCCTAAAATTTGTGTTTTAATTTTTAGTGAGGTACCCTAAAGCTCTGCTATGAAAGGCCTTCTCTTTCAATAGCACAAATCATCTTTATTATTTTCTCTCTAAGGCTTAGAAATTTCAATTTTTTTGTACCTAAGAGACACACCTGAGTGCTTATTGAAGATAGCTTTTGATTTTCCTTCTTTTGAAAAAAAATAACAAAGAGATGAAAATACAAAAAAATAGTATTTTCTTTGTTAATCAGTGTTTTGCCACATTTTCCTTTCACCAACTTTTACTGTATTTATACAAGTATATAAAAATGGTTGTGTTGGGTTCCTCTAGCCTTAAACCCTGCATCTGACAATGACTGTTTGATATTTAGGAGGGAGCACAAGAATAAGGCAATTTTATAGATTCTGGCAGTCTTTTGTCCAGAGAATTCCTCGACTAGAGATAATGCCCATAGCCTTCCTTCAGAAATACTCTAGTCGCTTTGATATGTCACATTAACCATCAGAATCCACAGATTTTGTAGCAATACTTCTACAATTTATATTATGTCATTCATGTAAGAAGCATGACATTTTTGGATTTAAAATTTCTGTCTGAAATTTCAGCAGTGTGCCCTCTGATCTTCATACTATGAAAATCAGTAAATAATAGCTGCTTCATCACTTTTGCTGTATCACTGATGAAAGTGTTTTTCTTCAATGTATTTAAACCTCACTAACATTTCTTTGTACAGAAGTGGTTCAAGTCCTTTGATTTTACTTATTGCACTTTTTGACACTTTTAAAATCTAATCTACTTTGCTTGAGATGGGGCAGCATCAGGAATGCACATCTGATTCATGAAACAAGACCATACCAGATTAATACACGAACATAATGCTGTTTTGTTCTCTGTTTTGTGTTCTACTAACCCTTTTGCCAATTAAGCATTAAGATGATGTTTTCATAAATAAATCCTCCGTATGCTCAAGTGGGAGTTACTAAAACCCTTGTGTCTGTAGTTATTTAATACGTTTAAGACACATCACTATGGGAGCATCATGGACACTATGATTAACTCTCACAGACCTTTGGACATTTGCCTTTGGCAAGGTTCTGGTTGCAGAGAAGGCAGAACATCTGGAGCAGACAGGGTGCTAGTGGGCCTTATGGTTTTCCTCATGCCCACCCCTACTGTGGGTCATGCACTTGCAATGGAGATTTCATGGAGATTTTACTCAAGCCCCCAGGAGAGTTTCAGCTGACTGTGCTTACCACTTAGCACAAAATGGAGAACATTAATGGACTAACTATGTAGGCATGATAACAACATTTAACCTTGCACAGTCTACAAACTGGTCTTCCCAGATGGGTAGCAGAAAGACAGAGCACCTACTTTTCATTACACAGGCTGCTGGCACTGTTGTCAACAATGGGGTTGGGACTGGGAAAGGAAGGGGAAAGGACAGTTCCATCTGGGTAAATGTAGCTCAGGACTGTAGAAGGGGTATATTTCTTGTACTTGCTTCCTCAAAATTTTATACTGCTCTGAGGAGAAGAACTAAAGTAGAAAGCCTTGAAAAACAGAGAGATGCCACACTATCTTTTAGAAAGTGATTAATCAGGTTAAGTCAGGGAATAACTGAGAGCTGGGACACTGCATCTGATATAGGGAAACAGTAGAGCCTCAGTTCCTTAAATGTGAATGTGCAGTGCTCCCTTAGATATAAAGCATTCCCACCCATCTGCCATCCACCCTTCCAGAAGAGTGTAGTTTACCAGTAGTTCCTGCATCCTGTGTGCCATTGCTACGAAAATATTTCAGATGGCTTGGTACCTCAGAGATGACCCAATGCCACTGGGCATTTATGTTTAGGCAGCTAACATGAATCCAGAGGGCTGGATTCAGTTTACTATTTCAGACAGGTAAATATAACTACCTGTCAAGATGTTGTTATCTAAACTGCAGGTATAATGGACACCTATGGCACGAGCCCAGTTAAGTGTGCAGATACATCCTGTGGTGATGTGCTGCTTCCAGTAGGACTCACAGACATTCTGAGCTTTACTGCAGTGCACGAATAAAACCTTTAATCCCAGGAGAAATACAGGCAGCATAAATTTACTCAATATTAAATGTTTAAGAGATGTTGAATCATCAGCATCCCAACCTTCTATCTTGGAGTTTTCGCACTATTTTTGGACCATTACTGCTGAAAGTGATTAAACAGGGTTTGTACATTTAAGGCACACTTTTTGGTAAACAATCAAACATTTACTAGATGCTGAGAGCAGGTGCCTATTTTCTCACCTGTGCTTGTGGGAAGGAATATTTGTGATCAGAAACATGCATGTGAGGTTACAACCCAACTGTCCTTTCTTGGCGTGTTTTTCAGGAATGAATTAAGGTGTGTCAATAATTCTTGAAGCTCATTGTCTGCTGGGATGTTTGATTTATTTCTGGGCTATTACGTTATTTTATTCTGAAGTAGGGAGGGAGGTGGGTGAGTGAATTTTCTATTCTCACTTGCCTTCACACTTCAATCAAACTTTGCAAAGTCCAAGAAACCAGCTTGTAGCTTTCAATCATGCTTTGGGTAGGCCCTGGAGTATGGTTGGTAAAAGAAAATATTGATGCTGTGTTGTTTGATAGGTTTTTTTCTCCTTTGGTGGGAATGTAAAAAGATTTGTCTTCTTTAGTGAGTTAATTTTAAAGCCAGACACAGATCTTGCATGAGTTGTTATTTCTACTACTTATATTCTTGAAGTAACTGCTGGTTGTCTTAGGAAAAATAGACAACAGTTCAGACACGAAACTTTCGATGCTGTATTTTTTTTTTCATTTCAGTCATCATATTTAAGATACTCTCATGATACTGTTTATTACTGATATTCTTAAAATTCTGTTATCATATATATCCATGTGATAAGGATCAAACTGCTGATGCAAGTGAACTTGGTTAGGCCAAAATAAATATTCTAGATATTTTGAATTGATTAAAATGAGACAAACTCCAGCCACATAAAGGTATTAATAATCAATATAAATGTTTCTAGTATGGATCAAAATCTTATTAATTTTATGTGCTTATACAGCCCCATTAGAGATTTCAGAGAGTTTAATTTTTACACCTTCCCCAAAAAATGCCAACCTTCTTCAGTTCAGTGAGCAGCAGGCTCAAATCTAAGTAAGAAGATTGGAATTGAAGATACGTCCATCACCACATACGCTTGTTTTAAATCTGAAATTTTATTTAATTAATAACATAGTTTTTTGAATATTATTAATATTTATAGAGCAGTACCTGATGGGAAAAGACTGAATAGTATTTCTTGAAATATTCTTCTGAGAAGACACCCAATTGAGCAGAGAATAGTTATTTTCTTTTTTTTTTTTTCCCTGTTGGATTTCATTAACACACAATGGCTTAATTTTAAGCAGGGGATTTATTTTCACTTAGCTGGGGATTATTTGCTAAAACATTCTGAGGTCATTCAAGTTTTGAATGTACATAGCCTATATAGCAGTAAATAATCCAACAGCTCATCTACTTTCAGATCCACCTACACAACTAATATTGCCTTTTTGCTTGTGTGTGAGGTTAGCTTTGTTATAAACACTCATACATTCTTCTTTACTAAGGGATAAATTGTTTTCTGAAGACAGCATCTTTGGGTTTTGATACCTAAAAATGTTAGTTCTGAGTGAAGGGATACAAGCAAAAGGGATGTATGGAAAAAATACTGCAGAGAAGATAGTTCCCAGTGAACAGAGAATAAATTAAGTATGAAACTTTCTTGAGGAATATGCTAGTTTGCATTTGATAGTCCCCTAAATCACATATATGCATATATATATATATATATTTATATAAATTCTAATTAACCCTTCTACAATTCAGCCTCTCTCTTCTGAAGCAAGGAAAAAACATAATTTTACACAATTTGCAGTGATTTCTGATTTTTTATTGGCTGAACAGATTTTTAGTGGGCTGTTTTCCCACCAAATTTGACTACCAGTTCTCATTTTCCCTATTGCTGTCACTCTACAAGGAAATAATAAAATATCATGAAGATGAAGACTTTGATAGTTTCCTCAGTTTAGCCTGAAAGATACTTCTTTTTTTTTCCCTTTGACTTCTGTGGAATTTTGTATATTTTGTAGTTTTCAAACTTGAAATGTTTAATGCTTTTGTATTCTGTGGTATAGTGACTTAGCTGGCTGCCAGACCCCAGCTGTTCTCTCTCTCCACCTCCTCAACAAGGCAGGGGGAGAACATAAGATGAAGAGCTCATGGGTCAATCTGAAGACATGTACATCATTCACACTGACTACATTCGTGGGAAAAACAGACTTGATCCAGGGAAAATGAACTCAATTTACTGTTAATTAAAATAGATCTGAAAGCTCTACGTGCTAAAATTCACCAAAACCATTTAAATAAATAAGTGATGGAGGCAAATAACTGCAGATGTCAATTAAGCAGTGCTATTTGAAGGTTTCACTCTATCAACTCAAAAGGAGGATATTTTGAAGTGTACTTTTAATGGTGCTTAAGAGGCAAATTAAACAACAATTTAGACTGCACAAAGCTTTTAAGCATAAAATATAGCATTTGATTTTCCCTAAAAGCATCCATTATATATAAGGAGTCTGTACAGGCAAAATTAAAGATAAGTAGCCTATATTTTTAAAGAGAAGCCAGTGCTGCTGCTTTTTCTGTATTCTCCTCTTGTCCAGTTGGCAACATGTTTTGAGAAATATTTTTGGAAACTCCTGTGGCTATCTTTATTTTTAGCCTACTTAGAAGAAAAGCCATGGCTTTTTGGTTTTGGATTCATCACATTGTTGGAAAAGTATCTGTTCTGTCTTATTAACTTCCAAGGCAACAGGACCAGGTTTTCACTTTAAAGGTGAGGAAGGACTGACAAGGTCTTCTGCAATGCCTGCACTCGTCCTGGCTCTTGAAAGGTCTGGATTGTTTACAGGCAGCTACAAAGCCAACCCAAGCCAAAACACATCAGTGGAAATACTGATGAATGAATGAATTTAAGGAAGATTTTTCACTGCAGCTTTCCCTGACTGTGATCCCTCCCAGCAATTAAATGATGAGGAAAATTTTGTGATTGTCAGCAATGTGCCTTCTCTCCAAAAGTAAAGCAATCTGGTGGAAAGAAAACCGGTAGGCTGAAGGCTAATTTGTATTTCCTTCTTCCTTGACAGCTGATCATTTAATAAGAACATTGAGCAAGACCTTAGAGCAGCATCCTTAGACCAGTGACTAGAAAGAAGGAGAATCACACAAAATCTCAGCAGACCTGAAATTTGAGCTATATTTATCAAACAAAAATACAACTTTGAGACATATATCATGCTATTTTGACATGTTTCCTGCTAAGTTATGCTATGATTTGGAAGTAGTTGTTTGTTTGTTTGTTTTTAATTTTTTTTCAGTTATGGATTTATGTTCATAACTTATCCAATATCCTAAATTAGATTTTGCAAACGTAGAAGCTATTGATGCATTAAACTTTAGGGATTCACCTGCAAAAACAATCACATGTCCAGTCTGGATAATTCCTCATTTTACAATGTTCAAAAAGGGCAGAATATGATGACCAGAACACTGGAAATTGAGTTATTCTAAGGAGTTAAGAATGAAGAGGCTCAGCAATAATTTAAGCATGTTATGTAGAGCATCTGGGATATGGGAATTTCAGTTATTTAATTACAGCTATCACTAGGTAAATCAGTTTATACAAGATACACGAGCCTGGAAGACTGAGATAAGTTTTGTGTTTAACCTTTGCTGTCTGAAAAGTTGATGTCTTGGGTAGAAGGCTAGCTGAATACTAATTGTTCCACGGCATGTTGCAAGGCAGGCTGATATTTTGGGTTTGATTTGGATGTAACTTAGCTATGAGACTGGCAACCTACTTATTCTCAGTTGCATCCGTGCATGCTGGAGGACATACATGAATAGTTCTTTTCCCCAGATGTTCACCGCTGTTTTCAGCAGAGATTCCAAACTTTAAACACTGGTACCTTGCCAGAAATTCAAAATTCTGGACACTATTTGCATATAGTCAGGCAGATGGCAGGTGCCTTCATTGTTAATTTAGAAGGTTACAGCTCCGGGCTTAAAATATTCCATCTTGATTTTAGCACTTTGAAAAAGCTTTCCTTTTGTCTGTGGCTGAAAGTCCATGTGTTTTGGTAATATATCAAATAATGTACCTATATATATAGTCCATAGAAATAAAAATACACTTATGTAAATCCCCATATATACATCATGACATCTTGTGCCATTCGTATTTGTGTGCACTTTAATGTATCTATCTTTATGTACACATCTAAAAAAATCCATTTGTTGATAAACAAATAAAAATATTGTTTGTACAGGAATTAGTAACAAAATACCTTGCCAGTTCCAAAGTTTGCTAGTCTTGATCTAAGTATAAATGACAGATGCAGGTCTTAATTTTATCTAGAAATTATTTTTCTGTACTGCTGCAAATTGGTTTTGAGCACAAATGGACTCCATTTATTGTCAGGTAAGCAACCTTTCATAATTTACACTTCAGTGTGGACTAAACTTCTAAACTTTGCCTGTTGGCTGCAATAATGAGGCCATCAGTTCAAAATAATAGCACTCATAGAACAGATTATCTTCTTTAAAATACTTTGGAAGTGGATTTAATCCTTTCTTTCCTTCCTTTTTCTGTATTTTTCTTCTTAATTTTACTGCACTACGGCTGTCCATTACACAAAACACATGAGGATTTTATCAACAAACTTCCTCAGTGCAGATGCTTCCAGCAGCAAAACATCAAGACTATGACCTTAAACACTGTTTCTTTCACATCAGATTCACTGAAGAAGGAGTGTTTTCCTGCTTCAACTCTTGCTGTGATATTGAAGGGCCCACATTCAAGCCCAGGTTTTTGCATACTTGTACCATGTAAAATCTTTGCCAATATTATTAAAAAAAATTACCAAAGCTCATGGTAAAATTGATGTTACTGTTTATAGATAGTCATGTGGTAGTCCTATGGTCACTTTTCTTTTCTCAAGCAGAGACCAAAAAATGTAAAAAGCAAGTGAGGTAAAGCACTGAAACACCCTGAGCTGTACAGTCATGCAGCCTGAAATTTTAATTCATCCATGCAATATCTACATAATGAAGCAGGGAAAGGACAGAGTAAAATTTTATCTTTTAGGAGTTTCTCATTGCATAGCTAGAGGTCTAATATTCCCATTTTACCATTTTAGACAATAAAAAATTTTGTTATATTTAGTCTGCAGCTACACTGGCTACAGAATCTATCTGATGGCATCCCAATGAGCAAGAAATCTGATCGCGTTGTTTGGGACACAACTGTACCTATACCAAAGACTTGGATAAAGAAAAGGGAAATAAAGGCAGGCTAACTAATGGAAGAGAGTTAAAAATAAACCCAGTAAAGTTTGGTGGAAATTTATTTAAATCACGGTACAGCTGTAGATATTAAACTCAATGAAGTCAATAGAGTTGCATCACTTTATCTGTAATGAAGTTCTGTGCCAGTATCAAGTCTCTTGCCTTGGCAATACAAATACAGTAAAACTAAGCTGCCAATTGAAGACTTAGAGCACACTTGTAAAATTTTCTGACTAGAAATAAGATGATATAAATCAGGAAATACATGAAAACTCTGGAGAGTAGCTGTTAGGAGATTTCAACCTCACTACATGTTAGGTATCTCCATTTCATCTTTAAGTCCAAAAGGTACTTTTATAACTTGCTTGAACTTTCTGAATATAAAGCAGGTCATAGAACTTCTCTGAGTGGTTCTATATCAATTTCTGGGTGTATATTTTATTTGAACCATAATGTCTCACCTACCGTTAATATGACGACTTTGCACATTCCAAGTACATGTACTGAAAGTGCTTTTATGAGGAACTTACAGTTTTATTTGCTATAATATTTAATTACAGCTTGATTCTATGGCATTTTTTTGGTGTTGTGGGGTTTTTTTTAAACTGCTTTAATATTGTTTTCAAAATACTACCTTTAAAGGACATTGTATGTTTGTAGTTCATTAGTCATCCCTAAGCGCACAGACCAGCAGAATAAACACAAGAATGAAAATCCCCAGTTACCTTTCTTTTCTACAGTATATGAATCTCCATAAACAGAAATCAGTCAAGTAATGGATTTTATTTTAATCCTTCCAGCTAAGCAATCAAAGAAATAGTCATGAAGTCTGAGATTACGAAAACAAAAGTATGTCTTGATGTAATGAGCCAGACAGCATACTAATAAAATCCTCGAACACAATAATTCAGCCAATAAAAATACAACAACATTTTGCAATAGAGTTCACAAAAAAATGAAAATAGAACCTTTTTCTCAGTACATCATGAGAAATAGCTAAGGTTCCATATGATAGGGATTTCAGCATTTTACAAATACCTTGCTCTTTACTTGTTTTTATATCCAGTGATAATATGTAAAGAAACCTCTACACTAATAAGTACGAGACTGTAATTATTCTCAAATTATTCACTTTACTTGTAATTTTCCATTTTCACTAGCTTTTCCCAATTAACCTTCCTTTTCTGGGAGAGGGATTCCCTTTAAATGTTGCATGTGATCCAGTCATCCTCATCCTGTAAAAGGTAATGGAAAGAGACACACACCCCCAAAGACCAGCAATCAGTCCCTGAGACTTCTACTTGAGGAACAGAAGAATCATCTTCTACAGGTGCCTTCTTCATCCATCAAGGATGAAAAGAAGCTTGTAAAGGTATGCGGAAGGAGAATGTCTGCTCCTTTAATGGTATCTGATCAGAGAAGGCATGAATAAGATCAGAGACAAACCTGTGATAAGGGAGGTCTTGATAAGAACAACCCTGGTCAGATGCACTGATTGATAAGGATATGTAGCGTGTAAGGACATTTTTTTTCTCAGTTGGGAAGAGAAAGAAAAGGAAGGAAAGAAACACATTTTTAAAATATGAGCAATTAGCACTAACAAAGACGATAACTAGAAACAAACCATGTCTGTCACACTAATTGATGGGGTATCGGAAAGCTGAGAGGCAAACCAGGACTTTGCAATGGATAGTGATGCAAATCTGAGTATCCAGAACATTGGAAGGGGTTCAGTGGGACTATGGCAACCAACAAGGCCATCTGCAGAGGAAAGGGCAGCAGGGAGGAACAGAAAAGAGATATGTAGAAAGGGATAGAAAAGGGGTTGAGACGTAAAATGGGGCCAGTTGCTAAGTTTGTCTGGCTGAGCCCTGCTCCTGATCACCCCAGTCTCTCCTGTCTTAATAAATAATTCCTTAACAATCTCTCTGCATGATCTTGCCCTCTACTCTGTGTGTGCCCATGCTGCAAGAGCTCAGTGACAGCTACTGGAGGGTGAGCAGAGGGCATGAGCATCAGCTGATGGGAGCAAGCATCTGTATCTTCCCAGCCAGGTGTGCACAGGGTGTGCTGTGTCTGTTGGAAAACTCCAAGCTGGATCAGCCCCAGGTTCAGGCAGGGCTATCAGGCAGGTGAAGGGTGTGTGCTGGTATTTGGGGGGACCTGGGATTGAGGGGTGTCCATGGGACAAGTGTGTGAATGCAGTGTGTGTGCAGTGAGCACCCAGATGGACCAACTGGTGAGTCAGGGATGCATGGGGTGAGTCAAGGGCATTGTAATCCTGTCAGGAGTACCAGGTTGGCAGAGGGGCTGTGCTGGTGTTTGAGGAACCTGTGAATATCCACGTGCTTGTGAACCTGGGGAGAGTGGTGTGTGTGCTGCACTTGTGACCTTCTGTCTCTGCCAGCCCAAGAGGAGGAAGGGATGTGTCTGTGCCTGTGTCTCATGTGTGTCCTGAATGTGAGGAGTGCTGCGGCAGCACCTTGTCTGCAGCTGTGTCAGTGTCCTGTGTGTGTCCCCTGCTCTATGTGTGTATTTGGGATATGTGCTCAGCTTCACTTCTGAACTTAAAAATGGGAAGGCAGCATCTGAATCCTTCAGTCTGACCCATGGTCTCCAGGCACTGGGCTGAGGTCTAGCACATGGGTCCTGGGTTGGCACTGGTGAAGAAGGCAGCTGCAAATTCTGGGTGATTTTTTAATCTCGAATCAGAAAACAGTAGAAAAAAATTTAAACACTACACCTAGATTTCAACACAGGTTTCTTAACTGTACACTGAGGAGTTAAAGATTAAACATGGGACTATGCAGTTACAGGTAGTCAATCTTCAGCGAGATGACTTAAATCTTTTTACTGAACTTACTAGCCTGCCCTTCTCCCCTTCTCCTTTTTTTACCTGCTGATTATAGCCTATAGTTTTGTCATGGTTTTGACGCTGGCTAAGCGCCAGGCAACCACAAAAAAGCTATTTACTCATTTTCCTCTGCTATAGCTAAGCAGAGTAGGGGAAATTAAAACGAAAACTTCATGAGTTAAGGATTAGGGGAAAAACAGGCTCAAAACTTAAATAGTATAAAGAAAATTTATTATTAACAGAATTAAAAGTAAAAAAGGGTAATGCGAACTAAAATAAACCTTTAGAACACCTTTCTTTCCCAGTACTTCCTTTCCACCGACTGTGCAAGGAGATAAAAACTGGGGTTTTGGTCAGTCTTTCACTTCTTCAAATTCTTTCTTCAGTACGCTTAAGGAAAGAGAATTTCTTTCTTCTGCTGTGCGATGGGATACTTCCCATGGGAGATAGTTCTCTGCCAACTTTTCCAGCGTGGTTTTAACTTTCACGAACAGCAGCCTGCCCAACCGGCTGTAACGTGAGTCCCTCCAACGAACAGTGCAGTCCTCCCAAAACTGCACATCGTGGGTAGTTTTAGTTCATGGGGTTTAGTCTTTTAAGGATAAGCTGTCCTAGCTTGGAAGCAAGGGTTCTCTGTCTCTGGAAGCAAGGGTCATCTCTCTCTGTTCAAGTTCCCCACTAGATTACAGCTTTTCAGCATCCATATGCTCCAGAGTGAACACTGTTCCTTATGGCCTGCACATGGGTCTCTGCATCCCCCCACACAGCTCATGAATTACAGGGAAACAATTTGTTGTATCACAGTCCTCACCACGGTGAGCAGAAGAATCTCAGCTCCGATGCCTGGAGCACTTCCTCTCTCTCCTTTTCACTGAACTCGGTGTTGCCATGTTGGTTCTCCTCATGTGTCTTCACTTTTCACTTGTCTCTGACTCAGAAGAAAATTGGTGTCTGTAGGTTTTTTTTGGTCTGAAGTTCTATCAATTGAAAAGTTTTTACAGAGTTCTACAATGCTGAAAGGTTGATCAGGTCCAGGCTCTGCATCAGGGAATTGCTTGCCATGCTCCTCCCTGCTGGCACCACGCAGGCCGCACCAGCCTCCGGCTCCACTCAGCGCCTCTCCCCATGCGGGGCACTGAAAAGGAAAAGTTGTTGTAGCCCCCACCCTTCTGTCCGTAGCACAGCTGGTTAAAAGCATCTAAGCAAATAACGTTCATGGCGAGCCGTGCTGAGATGGCAGTGGCTGTGCTGCCCAGGCTGCATGGGCACTCCTGGCACTGGTCCTGGCCGCATGGTCTCGGCCGCGTGGCTGCTCACGGTGCTGGGATGGCCCCTGGGGGCACAGCCCCAGCCACCGTGCTGGGAAGGGCCCTGGCAGTCCCCCCCACCACCCCTCAGAGGGGAGGAAGGAAGAGAGCTTCCCACAGTTTTTCCTTTCTTAAATATGTCATCACAGAGGCGTCACCAACTTCTCTAACTGGGCTCTGCCAATTGTCAGAGCCTTCAGCAATTGGCTCTGTGCTGGCCATAGTAGCAGTTTTGAGCAGCTTTTACCACCCACTAAAAACCAGGCTATGTTAAACAAACACAAGTTTACTGCCAATATTTAAGATGGCCTTAGAATCTTGTTATTTTTTTCTAGACTTGGAGAAACCTCTGTGCCAGTAGACAGTTTCCTGCCCAGAGCTATTTTCCGTGCAGTCATCCTGGGACAAGATTTGAGCTTGCAAGAAAAATAATTCAATGCAAGCATCCCCATGAGAAACTAAAATTTTATCTTTGGGCTGAGGAGAGGAAATCAATCTTACCCAACTGTGCATACCGCTCCGTCTCCAAGCAGATGCAGATTTCATTTTGCTTGCACGCTGAGGCTGTCCATTAGGAGACTTGGAATTCTATAGATGGCCAGTGTGGTCTCTTCTAAAGGTTCCAGGGCATGATCTGAAATGACATATTTTCCATAAATTCTGGGATCTCTTGGTGCTTTATTTGCCCTGAGGCTGCAGCTATGAACACATGTAGGCACTGGTTCCATATTCTCTGTGGAGGTATCAAGCTCCTTGAAATGAGTTTCCCAAGTCATGTATTATCTTAAAAAGAACTGTTCTTTGGAGGCTCAGCAAAGCAGGCCTGCATCAGTGTAAAGATTTCATAGTGCTTCTGTTGGACTGCAGCTACTTCACAACTTAGTGCTTGGCTGAGGCCAGCAGAGGGAAGTGGACACAGTTTCCTAGGGAAAAGGAGGATTTTTTCCTAAAAGTGAGGGAAAAAAGCAATATTGAGGCTCCTTTGTATAGCACTGTCACAGTAGGACACTGCAGATGGGAACAGGCAGATGTATTTTGCAGACACACCAAAAGGAAACCAGTGCTTTTCCTTGTAAGAGTGGGAAGGGAAGAAGTCTGTTGTTGAAAAGAGGTTTTCAGATGGTTTGGACAGAGTGTAGGAGTAAACAGAGGAAATTTAGTCTGTCAGTGTGGCCTACGTAATTGAAGGTAATCAAGTGTTTGATATGACATGTTACCACTCAAAAATAAAATATTCGAAAGAAAGCACTTTCTGAAAATATTGCTGTCTTATTACCTTGACAGATTAGAGCCTTTAACTCCCTTTTCTTCTCCTGTCAGAAAAGGAATTGAAGGCCTTGATGGACAAAATATTGACCATGACACAGCAATATGATCTTGTGGTACAGCTTCCTGGCTGCATTAAGAAGAGTGTTACAACACATTGAGGGATTGGATCCTTCCTCTCTGTTCAGTTCTGATGAGACAAATCTGGAGTGCTGCGTCCAGTTCTGGGATCACCAGTACAGGAGAGACATGGACTTACTGGAGTAAAGCCTCAATGGAGAACCAAGTTTCAGACCATCTGTCCTAAGAGGAGGTGGTGACAGAGAGACTGGATTGTTCATGCCAGAGAAGAGAAGGCTCAGGGGGTCATATCAATGCGTATAAATGTCTGCTGAGGTGAGGTCTAAAGTAAGTGGAGGTAGGCTCTTCTCACCAGTGCCCAGTGAAAATACAGCAGGCAATTGGCACAAGTTGAAATGCAGGAAATTACATTTAAACATAAAAATACCCCAAAACTCCCAAATTTTTAGAACTCTGGAGGTGTTTGAATACTGAAGAATGTGCAGTCTCCATCCTTTCAGGTACTCAAAACCCAGCCAGACAAAGCCATGAGCAATTTCACAGAATCATAAAATCGTTAAAGTTGAAAAAGACCTCCAAGGTCATCAAGTTCACCCTTTGACCAAACAAAACCATAGACTCAAGTGCCATGTCCAGCTGTTTCTTGAAGGCTTCCAGGAGTGGTGACTACACCACTTCTGTGGGCACTCTGTTCTAATGCTTGACAACCCTCCTTTCTTCGAGCAGGAAGACTGAATTTGATGATCTCCAGAGGTGCCCTCCAGGCTCAACTATTCTGCAATTCTGTGAAACTGCAGTGCCTGCACGGATGCTCTCACCATAGTGGAAACCTTTTTTAGTAAACTGTTGCTTAGTGATTGGTTTCAGAAGATGATTCCCAAATTCTTGGAAAGAATTTAGTGATGCCTAATTTTTTGTCCAGCTGTTGCTATATAACACTGTATGTTGGTCTCTCCATAGTCCAAGAATTTGTGCTGAACCAAATGTAGACTAGAGTAGGCTGTGGCTGGAGAGGCTGCTACACAACATTATGTGATTAATAAGGTTTTTCAACACTACATCCCACAGTTTTCTCATTTGGAAGCTAAGGAAGTTTGGTCTGTTGGACTGGAACTTGGATAGGCCCCTGGGCTTAAAGGGTAACCTTACACACTAATGGAGGCTAGGAAAGGGCTCCCAGGTAGCAGCCTGAAAAATACTAGGGAGTATGGTGGATGTTAAGTGAAATGTGAACCAACATCACACTCATTTCATAAGGAGTGCACTGTGTAGAGTAGCTAGCAAAGGTATCATCCCTCTGTAATTGGCACTAGTGAGGCTGCAGATGAAATATTGTGTCTGGTTTTAGGTCCCACAGTCTCCATTTGAAGAGGGGTGTGGAGAAGCTGGAGAAAATTTACTGGTGAGTTACCAAGGCAGTCAGGGGCCTTACATACCATATATTGTGAAAACTGCTCTAAATCATGTCTCTGTAGAAAATTTGGATTCCCTGTGTTGTGGAAGGCAAGTCCTAACAACAGACTTACTGACCACTTGTATTCTCTGGCAAAAGAAAGAGAATTAGCCTAGGACAGGTTCCTTGCTGATGGGCCTTTCTTGGTCTGCTGAGGGCAGTGACATAAGCAAGAAACCTAGCTGTACTGGCAAGTAAAAAGTGGAGCCTGGGAGCAGGTACAGCTGCCATTTCCTTCTCTTGAAGGTACCAAGAGAAAAGAAAAAAAACAAAGAAAAAACCACAAAACCAAGCCTCTTTTGTCTGGAAAAAAAGCCAGAACTAAATCAAACCATAAAACAAGTGAGGCTATTTCATTCCATAAACACTTCAAAAGTAAAAAAAAAAAAA
>VWZT01007952.1:187349-217615 GCA_013397055.1 Pachycephala philippinensis | reverse complement strand
AAAAAAAAAAAAAAAAAAAAGTTTTAAGGTAATCACAGCACAATTTAAACATTTAACTAACCTTATCCTGGATATTGGAGGACAAGAGATAAGCTCTTAATTTATCATCATAATGTGTAAACTAGAAATTCATTGGAGACTGCTTAAGTATACAGTTGGTTGGGTACAAATGGAGGTAATATCAAGAAACTGTGTTGCAAAAGCCTTGTGTTTCTTTTTACAAGAAAAATAAGGATGAAAATTGAGAGAGTGATAGTGGATGCAGAGATGAAAAACATAGACAGAACAGTGAGTTTATTTTGAAGTTTGGTCATCAGCTGCAATGGGTGACACATAGGTTTGCTTATTCCACAGTACATTTCTCTTTAAATTTTAACATCCCACCAGGAGCAAGGCTCTTGTCAGAACTTGCTTGGGATGCACTGTACGTGAGCTGACACTGACCATGCCAAATGAGCTACAGGAGCACTTAATAATTTTCAGTCAAATTCTGAAGTAAATGTATTATTACATGCAGCACAGCAGAGGATGGAGATCATATTAATGACACTGCTAAGTAACATCCACTAAATAGATAGAGTCAATTGAAGACTCTTATTCTTCTGGGTTGTCTAATACTGCTGCTTATGATATAATACTATTGTATTTGGGAGAGATGACAGCGATCCAGAAAAATAGCCATCAAAATCATTCAAACCTTCCCTAAAGTGAGAAGAAACCTACTCTTAGACTTTTGAACCCTTTTCTTCATATCCCATCAAGGTCAGTTCTCTCTCCAGCCATATTTAGCATCTACATTACCCTTTCCAGGCCAGGGTAGTAGTTACTGTTATGTTGCCTCTTCCCCTAGAGGAAGAAGCAGCAAAAGTCAGACTGTGAAGTTGCATGATAGATTTATGTATTCAGCACCAGTACTTCAGCTGATTTCCATCATTTCTGTCAAAGCCAAAGTAGTCATGAGAACCTGCAAAGATCCTAAACAAAGCTACTACTCCCAGCAGTAGCCAGCATAGTCAATTGCCTGGTTTGCCAGTGCCTGTAACTAGCATCTAGACTCACAAGTACTAGACAATTTCTTCCTACCCTGCATTACATTAATTTATTACACTGCAGCCAGGCAATAGGCAGCTCAAAGATACAAAACAGTTTTTCCGAACTCAAGTCTGAGAAACACAAAAGTTCTATTGGTAGGGCTAAGAAAATACTTAAGTTTTTACCTCTGATGCAGCATTGTTACCTGGAAGGTGCACATTCTCAATCAGTCGATTTTTTTAACAGAAAAGCAAAGCTAGAGTCCCCACTGACATGACAGTATCTGTGCGTGATGCTTCCTGTCATTTCTGGCTGGCTAGAGGACTCTGTCCTATCATAGCTAGTCTCAGTTATTCATGGTTTGTCACCTTTCAAACCATATAACTGTACAGTATATCTCACCATGAAACTTAGCATTTGGGAAGGACTGCAGTACACCTCCTTAACAACAGTGGCTATTATATCAGAAAAGTCTTCTTATCTTCCTATCTTCCCATCTTCCCTCTCTCTTTTAAGCATCAGACTAAATCCAATTCTCCCTCCTTAACAGGAGGCTTGCTAAAAACTCAAGGCAGTGCACAAAAGTAACTAACGGATTAAGAAATGCTCTGTTCAAAAGACTCATTGCAATTGTGATATTCTAATACAAAGCAATTTTCCTTGTCTGTCCGGAGACTGCACTCAGCGTCCACCTCAGGGTGATGACAAGAATTTTAAGACATGAACAAGATCAGTTGGGAGAGTGTTACACTGAAGATCAAAAGGTCCCTGTTTAATTCCTGGGATTTGGCAGAAATGTTTGACACCTCATCTGTTTGGGTGGTCGAGGTCAGATTAGATGGGGCTTTGAGAAACCTGGTCTAGTGGAAGGTGTCCCTGCCTGGGGCAGGGGACTTGGAACTAGATGATTTTTAGGGTGCCTTCCAATCCAAACCATTTTGTGATGGTGAGAAGGGCCAATGTTGCACACCTCCTACTTTAAACACCTTTCTAGCTTCACTGTCTATAACAAGCAGTTAGCAAGGTATGGTTTACAGGATTTAAGAGCTCTAAAACAAGTGTTTTCACTGCATACAATTCTTCAGCACAAGAAGAGTGTAAGAGAACAAATACATTGGAGTTGTTTATCATTTCACAACACATTTCTCAGAAACTATGATGATGAGCACTCCTCAGCAGTCTCCACTGAAGGGGTTTTTAATAGAATTTTACTCTGACATGTAACCCTTGCTATAGGATCATAATCTCTCCATAGTTCCAAGTAGGACTTTTGTCAAGGATAAAAAGTTGTTGAGATTGGTTTTGTTTGGGTTTGTTTTTATTCTGGAAAAAGGCTGAAGAACAGGCTTTAACACTGTTATGCAAATCAGTAAGTTCATAATCTAACAAGTTAGTAAAATGCATTTAGATCAGTTTTGAATTAATTCTGTTGGAAAATTCCCTGCAATAATTAAAACTGAAAGCATAAAAGTATTTCTAAGTCTTTAAAGGGCATTGTTGTTCCATAGCAGAAAGTATTTGATTTGACAGAAATAACTAATAAAACCATTAACACGAGCTGATTTTTGCATCACTAGAAGGGTTTTACAAGATTCCTTCAGAAAGTAATGCTTACATTTCCTTACAATCAATCAATCTTGTTAAAATAATCACAAATTGAAGAGCTAGCAATCCCTGAAAATAAAAAATGCATCTCACTGCTGCAAAAGAATTACATAGAGTGCTTTACTAGAAAGGGTAGGAGTAAAAGAGCTTGCTAGGCTGTATTGCTGTTTGCCAGCCTGCATATGTCATTATAGATGACATTGATTTATTATGTATTAGCTGCAGTGGAGTTCACTGTTTAAATCTAAAACTAAAACAAAACCCAGAAAATCAATGCATCCAGAATATTAGATGTAGTGTCATTTTTGGCGAATCTTCAGAAACCTGAATTTTTCTCATTACATTTCACTAATTAGTGGCCCATTTGGATTTTTTTGTTTGGCTGTTTTGTTTTGTTTTGTTTTCCTTTTCTTCCCAACGCCTCCTGCCACCTGTCTCAAATCCAGCAGTATAAGCTGATTCTGTGTCAGCATGAATTTTAGGTAATATGTAGGTCCTTGAAAAATTTGATGACAAGTGTTTTTACATCAATTTGGTAACAAGAGATCTCTTCAAGGAAAAAGAGATGAAGAAAGGGGAGAAAAGTCTCTTCAATTCCCACACAGAAGTATACTATTAAAGCTTTTGATGGTACAAACTCACTGCAATGAAAAAACTAGTATAAATGTCTGTAGAGCAGGATGAATTTATACCTGCAGCAGCACTGACAGTGGTCTGAGGTAAAAATGGAAGATAAATGCTTTAGCTGCAATGTTGTTTTTGAATACCTTGCAGAGGCTTGTTACAGCATACTGTTAAAACTACTTGGTACTTGGGCCAATTGTTTTGCATCAGAGGTCCTCGTCACAGAAATCACTGATTATGTCCTGTCATATAAGTGTGTTATGTTGCAGAAAGGTGCAGTGTATAGTCCAATTCTCATTTTCTGAAAGCTAACAAGATTACCACACAAACAAAATGTGCATAATACCTTTGAAGATAGCCTCAGGCCAGCCTGAATTGACATGGAAGAGGAATAAATCCCATTTTTCAACTTCCCCAGTTTTGCCATCTGCCCAGACTAAATTGTCTTTAGGCACAGCAAAAATAAAATTGCTGTGTGGAAAAGCTGAATAGTAGAGCAATCTAAGAGCTGTGTTTTTGTTGACTGTGGTTTTCTTATACTGAAATCCTGCCAGGTCAGGCTGGTCAAGACTGAAGTAGCAGAAGCAGCAAGTCACATTTTCCTGAGTACATTGATATGTTCATTCATCTCTGTCCTCCCCTCTACATCTCCACTTTTGATGGCAGGAGGGAACTGAACTGTTCTTTCTGAAGTACCAAAACTGCTTCTTATGTGTTCTATGGCACTCCAGGCAGGGTCTGTGCCCAAGGAAAAGAGGCATTAATGGTCATAGGTTTGGTGTCATTCCCCTAAATGTGGGTACACCTGCATCTGAGTAGCTCTTGTATAAGAAAATTTTTAAAAGCAGTGACATCTGCAAGAACAGTTACCTTATACCTTATACCCTCCTCTTCCATCTGACCTCTTATGGATGCACAGTGAGGCTGTGAAGTCTCTGTTCCTCTCCTCTGGGAAAGGGTGAGACAGTGGGAGTTCTTCAGCCTGAAGAGGAGAAGACTTCAGGGAGACCTTACTGTGACCTTTCAATACTTAAAGGGGGCTTATAAGAAAGATGGAGAGAAACATTTCTAACAGGGTATGTGTGATAGGAAAAGAGGTAGAAACTAAAAGAGGCTATATTCAGGCTAGGCATAAAGATGAAATTTTTTGTTGAAGGTGGAGAAACACCGGAATGGGTTGCCCAGAAAGGCGGTAGATGCCCCATCCCTGGAAACATTCAAGGTCATGTTGGATGGGGCTCTGAGCAGTCTGATGTAGTGGAAGGTGTCCCTCTCCATTGCAGAGGGGTTGAAGTAGATGGCCTTTAAGAGTTCCTTGCAACCCAAACCATTCTACGGCTTTATGTCAACGTTGCTCCTTCGCAAGTTGTGTGAAGGATACTTGTATCAGATAAACAAAACTCTTGGGCATTTCCATCTTCACACTCTCATCACTGCAGTGTATATTAGCAGATTCTTGTTTTTATTTGACCTGTGTTTCTCTTCCTATAATTCGTGATGGTAACTTCTGCCTTACCAGTGATACACTATTCATTCAGGACTTTGGAATACTTTATGCCATAAATGCTATACTTTTCTGGTTTTTCATTTATTATTAATAGTCTGTACTTAATTTTTATTAATTGACAAAATATAGGAAATCTGTTTTGATTAAACACTTAATTGAGCACTATGCAATCCTTTGGCACCAGCTGACTGTATCACTATTGGGTGAAATTTACACTAATCTTATCTCAATTAAGCAATAATCATTACCATTAGATTAAATTGGTATCTTGTGAGAAGTCCAAGTATATTATTCCTCCCTGTCTGAGTGCATTCACATTAACTGGAATATATTTTACTATGAAAAATAATCAGGGCGAATTCTGACTTATTTTAACTATGAGAAGAAGCAAAACATTTTTCCTTGACCAGGTGAAAATGAAGAAACAACCAAGAAGTATCATGCATAAAGGTCTTCCAGAAAATCAGTACTGTCACTCAGAGTGGCAGGGAAACATCTCTTTTCCTTTAAGGAACAAGTATACAGAAAGATAAAGGCTCTCCTAGACTATGGAGAGAAGTTATTGCTGGACAGACAGAGACCACTGCTCTTGCTGTCCTCACAGTAGAAGTCTGTGTAGCCCTTCCTACAGGAAAGAGCAACCCCAGGGAGGAAAAAAAATGCTTGCTTGACACACAGTCTCTATGCAGGGATGTTGCAGGTTTTCACCCCAACATACCAGGGCGTCTGTACTGTAAAAGCTGTCAGCTCAAACTCTACAGCAAGTTCCTTTCCTTCTTTGCTCAGGACATGCTGGGAGTGTGGCAGAAACACCTCCTAACTGAGCTGTGGTGTCTATAATCTCTGTGTGTCAGAATGATATGATATGTGTTACTGAGATTTCTTAACAGAATGCACTTCAAAATTTCTTTTCCAGGTAGGGAAGCCTCCTCACTCAGTAGATACTGGTGGGATAATTTTTCCTTCTGCTCTCTTCATGGCCCACTGCAGCTTGAGTTGCTTTCTGCTCGTGGCCAAGGCTGTGGTATAACAGTCTGAGAGCCTCCTCGCACACACTGTGCTTCAGTTTGGTAATTTAGGTTCTCTGCTGAAAAGCAGAAAACAAGATTTGAGCTTGGGGTTAAAACTGGATTATCTTTAATGTCTCTTCCATTCGAAAGTGTTCTATGATTCCTTAAAGACAGCAGAAGAGACTAAGCTTGTATTCCTTACTTGTGAGAGCACATAGTCACAAGGATCCATCACCTCAACCCTATGATGTGGGCAGACCTGGAAAAGGCAAAGTGAGAAAATGTCCTGTGGAAGAAAGGACAGTGTTTTCTCAGCCCTGATCAAATAGAGGTCACACAGACTCTTTGCCTGTGGTAAACAAGAGCCAAGATTTCAGGCGAGGCTTTCTCCTCAGTGCTTCATTCAGGGAAGCTCTCAGTTAAATTCACACAGAATTCACTGAGTTTGGGTCAGCCTTCTCACAATGCCCTGGTATATTTTGGCCTCTGGTGAGACCTTAACTCTTTCCAGATACTGGTTACAGAGCCTAAGCTCGCACATGTGTCTCAAGAGGACAGTGTCTCAAAAGTAATTTAAGGAATTGCATACAATTTTACATAAAGAAATCCTCTTTTAAATTTAACCTTCCATGTGAAGTGTACATGGAAACAAACAACAACAAGACCTATATAAAACAATAAGATTCATGCTGTATTTGATCAGGTAGGTTCTAGTAATGTATGTGTCACAGGGAATGGCTAATTTTCTCACTGATTTTAATTTAAAATGAAAAGAACATAATTGATATGTTGAAGGAAGACTTTTTCTCTTCTCCTTTTTGTATTTTCCTTTCCATTTTGTATTTACCTTTTATATTTTATATACTGAAGAATAATATGTAACTGTAATATAATACTAATCCTAGGGTTCAGCAAGGTGTTTTAGATAACAGCTTCTGGATAGTTTTAGGGAATATGGATTACAATTTGTGATGCAGGGTATACTGTCTCTTCTGGGTAGGAAGAAATTTTAAGTGACTAAAATTTAGATAATCAATGTTGGCAAATGTTACTAAATTATTTGCCTCTGCCAGCTAATTCTGAAAGATGTAGCCTTATAGTATTATCACTATTTATGATATTTTTTATTTATTTGTTATTTATTTGTTAATTTTATTAAAGCATAGAGCACAATGATTAAAATCCTACATCCCCACACCCTCTAAAAATGGGGTCAGCGTGCTTAGTAAACCTGGTGGGATTTTTTTGGCACAGCCATTTTTACCTGAATTTATTATAAGGTTTGTTCAGGCTATTTTTTCTGCTGTTGTTTTTCTTTAATGAAAAATGGGAGTTATAAATAACTTCTATGAATCATGCAGTAACCTGGATCTCTTCACTTCCTTTTCATGGATTCACTGCAGCTGCTTGCTCCTCATTGGCAGCCTTTCCTTTAATTTGTAGTCAGATACACTGATTTAATGTATTTTCACTGTTTCTCACCTGAGCTTGAAAAAGTGTTTCATAACACATTTGTAGGAGAATTTTGGTTTTGGTAATTCCCATTTTTTTTTTCAGACTTCTAGATTTATCTCACTGACATAAGATTGCCTTTTAGGAGCAACTCTCTTTTTTGACAGCTCCCCAACTTTATTTCACAGGTGACTGCTACAGTAGTCCAACATACAGTTTTGGCAATGCTCTTGAGTCTAATCGATTCTAGTTTCTGTGGCATTTGAACTCAGTCAAAGATGATGTCCCAGAAGAACACAGCAAAGAGAAAGAATCTTTTATTTCACAGAAGCTAGAAGAATATTTCTGTCATAATTTTCCCTTGGTCAAATATTTACTAATACATGAGTAAAGCACAGGAATAGAACAAGAATAGAAGCTACTTTCTCTAGCGACGAAAAGGCTGCATCTTTCTGAAAGCATGCCTTTCATACATTGAAAGATTCCATGTGATAAGACCCTGGAATGAAGTGGGGACTCAAGAAAGCTGGTTAATATTCAAAGATCACCTCCTACAAGGTAAAGAGAGTTCATTCAAAATGAATAAGACATCAGGCAAAAATGGCTCCTGGCCAAATTCAAACACAAAATGGAAACATACTGAGGGTGGGAGCAAGCATGGGTAACCTGGGAGAAGTACAAAAACATTGAATGAGCATCCAGTGTTGAAGTTAGGAAAGCTGAAGTCCAAATAGAATAGCTTCTGTCCAGGGATGCCAAAGGCAACAAGGAGGACTTCTGTAAGTACATGGATGACATAAAAAAAAAAAAGTGTGGGGAAAATGTGGGTCCATTGCTAATGAGATGGGGGACCTGGTTTCACAGGTCCAGGGCATGGAAAAGGCTGAGTTTTTGAATGCTGTCTTTGCCAAAATTTTTACTAACCAGACTGGCCTTCAGGAATCTGAAGTCCCAGAGACCAGGAGGACATTCGTTTGTCTAGGTCAGGAAATACATAAGAAAACTGGACACCCATAAAGAGCAGTGGATTTTGTCTAACTAGTCTTCAGGAAGGGCTTTGACACTGATGAGATCCTCACAGACAGGCTATGTGTAGCTCTTTGTGTTACTCTATTTTTGTTTTTCTCGGGAGATACAATTTAAGTAAACGCCACGTTAGTTGTGTTTTTGCATGAAAGGGTGAATAGAACACAAATATGTACAGTGTGTTCTCAGCTATGTACAGACCTAACTCTTGCAGATATCTTAGGTGTTTTTCCTTCAGACTGTGCAAGCTGAGGAGACCTTGAGAGAGGGTTAGTGTAGGTTGCTACTGCAATGGCTGATGATGGACCTCAAGTAAAATTTGCAGTCTTCTATCTTAGAAACTAATCATGGTTTTTTAAGTTACTAGTTCAAGAAGAAAATGTAGTTGGACTGTGACTGAAAACTGAAAATCTATGCTTTTCAAAACTGAGAAAGGAATGCAAAGTTTTCAGGTCTAGTTTGGTGCCTAGGAGAAGAATTGGTATTGGGGAAGTAGGGTGCTATTTTTTTATCATCTGAAGATCCTTACTTCCCTTCCTCTGCTATAAAAGACCCTTACACTAATCACCCTCATACATGAACAGAACTCCGAGATGAGTCAGATTAAATAAATCTTATGAGTATAACCAAAAAAACTCTCTAGACTGCCTGTTCTCCCCTGCTTCCTGAAACACTAATTTTACTGTGATGCTAAGGTCTAAATGTAGCATTTTGTGTTGAAGTCATGGGAGCACAGTTACTCTCTAAAGTTCTGATGCTAACTTTCCACAGTTACCAGAATGAGAAAGATGTAATAAGTGTTCCATGAATTCTATTCTGGAAGTCCCTGGGACTGAATGTCAATTTTCTTACATTTCTACATAGCTGTACTTGATTCCACTTTTGCTGCATATGAAATCTTGATTTAAAAAAGAACATGTAAATCTTTTTCTTTCAAGGTCTGTTGGAGTCTTTTTTATTACCATTTCCAGGGAAATGAAAGCTCTTGGGCAAATGCACAAACCCACCTTTTAATTGCCAACAAACAGGCAAATATATGAAAGCTAAAATTGTAGCGATAGAAGGTCCTGTAAACAGTGTTGGTTTGAATGGAAGCTGAAGTGGTCTTAACTGCTATCTCTTATGTTTCTCTCCATCCTCTGTAACAAAGAAGGCATACAGGATACCTAGTCCCTTTCTTTAAGGCTAACTCTCAAACTGATCTCACTGTAGTTAAATGTTTTTTATTACATTTAGGTTTATTTGTATAGGAATAGAAGAGAGGAAAACCCTTTTTTAAAATAAATTTTTAAAATAAACATAGGAAAACCCTTCTGTAAAACTTGATAAACCTGTTAAAAAAACCAAAGAATTGGCTTTCTTCGAAGACTAAATAAAGGGCTTTCCTAGAATAAACAAATAATTTTATCATCAAAGCTATTTGCTTTCTTTGCTTCATTATAGAGTCTATATATATAAGCTTAATTTAGTTTTAAATCTTTAATGAAATAGTATTCCAGATTTTAGAGAAAACTAATCTTTGGTTGCTGATCCTTGGGAAAACAGGAATGCTTGACATCTTATGACTTAAAAACAATAAAAACATGTTAACAGTGTGGTTTTAAACTGCAATAAGAAGGCAGGCAAAATAATTCATACTTTTATCTTCTGTTCAAAGATGCAGAACAAAGAGCATTGGGATTTTCAGATCTATGCAATTGTCTAAAGAAATGAAAAGTGTTAATCGTTTGCAGTTATTTTTCTGCAGCTCTGGTCTCCTAAATACGTTTTATTCTCTCCCCATACACTCAGTTTAAGGAAGGTGAGCTTGAGGACACAAGAAGCATGCCTAAGGTTACAGTAAGTTGATGATGCATCACGGTCACAGCAAGTTGCCTTCTTAAATGGGTCTATTTCTCAGCTAAAACTGGGTAAATAGGAAAAATGATTTTCTTCTTGTCGCTATCTCATTGCAAGGTCAAAGGAAGAAAAATAAAACCAGCATGTCTGTGACTGAGGTAGCATATTGAAGTATATTGAAGCATACCATACACAAACACTCAGCCCTGAAATATATTGCAGACATTTATTTATGTAAAAGATCATGCATTTGTTTCTTTAAAGGGGAATAATATTTGCTTTGCATTTGATGAAGGTTAACCCTTCTGTTCAATAATTGGTTTTATATTTTTCATAATGCTTCATTTATTTCTGGAGTTTCAGCAATTATACCCTGGTTTATATAGTCAGTACAATAAAGCAGTCTGGAGTTTGTTCTTGAGTGAGTTTGAAATTTGAACTCAGAAACATACTACAAGGAAAACATTAATCATAACATTTTTCCAGGCACAAAAAATAATCTTCTTAATAAGAGTCAATGGATTATTGTCATATGTTCATTCATTGTCTTTCTGTCCACATAAATCCTGCATAAAACCCTGTCTCTGATCAAGTTGTGTACAGTTTGACGAAAAGTTTTGAAAGAATCTGATTCTGAGTTTACAGAACCTCACCCTGATCTGTACAGACAGCTTGGGATGGAAAAACTGGGAATGAAAAGAACAGGAAAGAAAGAAGTTTTGAGTTCTTATAGTGTGACTCTGAGCTTATGTAACATGTGCATTTATGTGTTATCTTTTTCTTCCTTTCTTTGTAATAGACACTGTCTTCTCTTTTAGTGTTTTTCCCCCAATCCCACTGTATGTTTGTATAATAGAAAATATATGCTGTTTGGAAAGAAAATACTTCATTCCCTGCAGCTACTAACAATTTACTTTTCTCAGAGTTAGAATGCAAACATTCTATTTCTGTTTTTCTTCACCTCAGATCATCCTGACAGTGCTTTATTCTGCTGGAAGGACACTTTGATGATAGGTGAAAGAAAACATAGCAAAGAATCCTTGTTCTGAGCTGATCTGACTGATGTGATTGTGTGACTTGAGCACCAGTCTTTTAGAGCCTGGCTGTTGGTCTCAAACACTCACGGATAAAAACTGAAGGTAAAGGACAGTATTTTGCTCACACAGCCATACAACCTCCCTGACTCCTTTATACTTGAAAAATGTCCATGAGTACCTACTTCCAATTAAATACTTCAAGCCCATTTGTGCACTGTCTCTCAGTTAAGGGTCATTTCTCATATCATTAGAACAAAAGCTAACAAATGCAAATACATTACTCTACTACAAATAAATAACATATCAATTAATTAAATCATAAGGATTAACTTCAGTGCCTCCTTCCAGTTCCTGTAAGATCATCCTAACCATATAAACACTCCATTAATAACATTTATTTTCGTGTCTGAAAACCTCTTACTGTGAATAGCTGAGGATTGTTCCAAGTCTTCAAGGTCTAGTACCACAAAGAAGAAGAGAAGTTATTTAAAATCCATTCAGAAGTTTCTGACTGAGTGAAAAAAAAAAACCAAACAAAGTCCAAAACCAGCAACCCTCAAATCTATTTAAAAGCCTGCAATAAAAATTTAAGAAATAAAGTGATTGGTGCATGTTTTTGAAAAGCACTTGCGTGAATATATTGTTAGAAAAAGTTACATCAGCATATTTTTCTTATGTATTTCATAAGAAGGATTAGAAAGCATAAAGTGGCTGCATCATTTGAAAGTAATTCAGACCCTTAGAAAAGCCATGAATCACACAATTTAATTTAAAAAGTCTGCAAATCCTGTCATTCTTTTACTTTATGCCAGATAATCGTATCCCCAGATACATGATTTTGCTTACTGTACATTTTGATTAAATAATTGAGAACAAGGAAAGAAATTTAACAGACACAGCAGATTCATTTGCTTTCCTCATTTAAGTACCTTTTACCTTTAGCCCTAGCTCAGTTTTTGCTAAAGATCAAATCAACAGAGAAGGAAAATTTAAAAACTGTTGACACTTTTAAAATTAAATAAGAAGAAAGAAATAGTGATAGACTATCTCGTCATCAATTCCCAGCACACTTTTGCGCAGAGATGGATACATTACTGTAATAACCATATCTTACAATTTGATACATTTGTAGATACCTTAGAAACCAGATAAGATTTTTTTTCAGATGCAGAGTTTTATTATGTTAAACTAATTTGGACTCAATCACTATTGACTCATAAGTATTTAATACCGTAATAGCTGTTTCAGCACTGTTTTTCAAGGCATCTTGTTAGATGCTTCTAGAATCTGAAATAATATATTAAAACATGTTTATTAAGGAAAATAATTACAGTTACGGAATTTCTTTAAATTGCCAGAGAGAAAACCATGTAGCTAGACCTCTAGGCTTGGAAAAAAGCCTTGCAACAAGCATGATTACAAAATACAAGAGTAATTGGTAGAGCACATTTTTGATTTCTGATTATATCAATTAAAAAATACACTCTTTATAATCCCCTTAGCTTCTGTAGAACCCCATTTATTAAAGAAAGGCATGCTGCATTACTACAAGGTTTTCTATCCAAAGGATTTATTTGGTGGAACTACTTGTGCCAACACTGTGAATGAGCAAACAGAGAGTATTGAAAGGGATTGAAGAGAGACCTAAGTAATAATTTGAATTTAAAGTCCATGGCAGTATTGTCTGAGTGAAAAACCTTGGTATTGGCCTTAATATTACTAAAATATGAGCAAAATAGCAGAAGTTTTACTTGGAGATATATTTCACTTGTGCACTTCCATTTTTTTCTGTTTCTTACTTGTTTATTTTGATAGTCTTTATTACTTTAGCTGAAAGCAATCTGTATCATCACTGAAAAAATTCAGGTCATAAGATAGTGGACTTTACCACACAGTTGATATCTTATCTTTAAGAAAAAGTCAATAACCTCCTGTACAGGAAAAGGGCTTTGGCCTTTCCCCTAGTGACATACATTTTGTATTAGAGAATTTGAACATTTGGATGAGAGGTTAATTAGACTACGTTGAATGAAGAAAGCTTTATTCTGTGTACAAATAAAATACATAGAGAAGATTTATGGACCACAGCACTGACTACATTGTTAAAAGAGAAACTTGGACTTCTGAGAAGCTGGACTTGCCTGACTTGGTGAAATGTTGTGCAGAATGTAATCTGGAAAAAAATTCTCATTAAAAGCCCGCGAAATGATCAAATGAACCAGCTGGGGGAGAAACGAGTTCCCAGCACAGGAATTAATTGCATTTAACTTTTGTGGTGCAATTCACTTGCTTAATCAGGTCATGTGTCATTTTTTGCTACTTAGGATTTCACGCTTAGGCACAGGCCTGCCCCTGTAGGGACCTTCTCCCATGTGTTTGTTCTGCATACGCCTTCAGCATCCTAAAGCAAAAACATTGATGTGTTGGAGTAGATCCAGTGGAAGGCCACCAAGATGATTGGGATTCGGAACGCATTGAGTAGAGGTAGTGACTGTGAGGACTGGGTTTATTCTAGAAGACAGAGGGTATCTTACTGCTGTCTCCAATTACCTTATGGGAAGATGTGAAGAATATATAGCCAGATTCTTTTGGGATGTGCACAGTGATAGGTGAAAGACCCAAGTACAAATTTACCGAGGGAAGTTTTGATTCTGTGTTAGGAAAACAGTGTTCAGCATGAAAACAGTCAAACACTGGAAATAGTTGTCCAGAGCAGTTCTGGAATCTCCACATGTGGAGATATTCCAAATTCCACTCAAATTGAGCAATCTGAACTGTGTTGAGCCAGATAACCCACACATGCCCCTTCCAATCCAAATTACTCTGTGATGCTATGTTTGTGCACTTGAAGTGTGCCCTCTAATTCCATAGAGTAGGCAGTTGTGCGTCACGACTTGTTTGATATGTCTCAGGTATCTCTAGAGAAGAATCAGTCACTCAAAATATTAACTGTAATGTAATGCCTATAAAACGTTACTATTTTGAAAGTAGTCTTCTAAAATTTATTCACATTAACCATGTTGGTGGAATCAGCATGATCATTGTAAAATGACACAGAATGTGAAAGTAATGGACTTCAAACATGTTCCTCTATCCTTTGAATATCAATATTCTTTAAGCTTAAGCTCTTTTGTCAGCTTTTCTTTCAAAATGCTAACAGGGATTCTTCCTCAGTAGTCAAATTTGACTAAAAAACTTAAAACACTCTTTGCTCAACAATTTAGTGATTATAATTGTCATTGTGAGTATGGAAGGCAGTTGGTTCATGACCTTAGCCAGAGGAGTTGCTAACCTTCTTGAAAAATGAACACTGTCTAGTTAAAAGGCATAAACCCTCTCCCACTGAACTGGTGACATCAAGGTTGCACTATTTTTTACCTTCAGTTACAAAAAGAGGTGGGGTTTCGTTGACTTCTCCCAATCCATGACCTAGTTTCAAAGGATTACAAGACATGCCCCAATGTGAACAATTGCTAGATGAGTATGTCCTAGTATATCTGCCAAACCAGTGTTTACACATTTATTCGTCCTTAATTCATAGCAGTCACGCTGCTTTCCACTTAGTGAATAGCTAGGATGCTAAGCTACTTATAAGTATAGCATTTGCTTACTGACATTAATCTTTCACAAGGAACAGTGGAGATTTCAGTTATGTGGTTTCTGTTACTGAAAATTGTTACGGACTGTGAGACACTACAACAATTGACAGATTCTCATGCTCCAAATAAAAAAAAACAAAACCCAAAACAACAAACCCCCCCCCAAAAAAAAACCTCCACCCCAAAACCAAAAAACAAACAAACAAAAAAACCTAGATGGCATAGAAGACAGCAATTGAGAGCTTGCTTTTTTTTTTAACCCAGCAAAAAACCTCTCTGGTGGATGGATACCAGCTTGTTTCCTTCTGGTGTTTTTGTTTTGTTTTTTTTTTCCTTCTTGAATTGAGCCAACGTCATCTTAGAAATTCAGTATTAGGCTGTTTCCTCCCACCCACACAATTAGCAGAGTTGTCTTCGATGTGTAAGATGTGAACACAGCCTTAAACTCTGTCAGCATGCTTGACTGTAAAACAGGTGCAGTAAACTCTTTATTCTATCCCTGATACTTAGAAAGTTTTAATCTTTCTTCTGGTCTCTGAAGATTTGATGGTGCTGAAAAAGGCTGAAGAATGGGCTGCTGATGATATAATCAGGTATATAATGCCTTAAGATGCTCAGCTTGAAAGTTTCAGTCTCCTATCTCTCACAGAAATGTAGAGTTCGAAGTTACCTCCAGCATTTTTGAATCCAGTGAACTTCTTCACAGGCAACCATTTAATCCAATCCCTTTCACCAAGTTTACAATATTGCTTAAAAGAAGCTGAAAATCTGCTACTAATTTGAAAACTGGTTTTGAATTTCAATTCCAGTATGTGAAAGATTTTTTCAATTTTTCCAACACTGAAGGAATGTATTCTTGGATTTCTGAACATCTTATATGGATCCTTCCCTTAGCTGATATTTCCCCTAACAGATTTACAGAGCAAACATACCTCCTTTTCTTCTTCATTCTTCTGTAATAAGCAAGCCATGCTCTTCTGTCTTCTAATCATATGGTAGTAAGATGTACTACTATACCCAAAATCTTCTTGATAAAAATTCTTTTACAGACATGAAATCTGAGCTAATCTTTCTTAAGCACAGATGACCAAAACTGTGTAGGGTATTCTACACAGAGATTAATTAGTGTCTTTTTTCATATCTATCTTCACATTAATACTTTTTAGATCATATTTGACATTTTTGTGTTTGCACTGCTTTATCCCAATCACTCAATTGTTTCTCCTCCCTTTAATATGCATGATTGAAATTTTATTTTGTTCTGGTTTTTACTCGCCTCCCCTCCTTTCCCCTCCCCTCCCTGTTCAGTGGTCTGATTTCTTGAATAAATATCATTAAAGAAATATTAAAATACTAAAATAAAAAATATTTTCCAAAGAGTTCCACGAGGTTTTGCTATAGTAACTCTAATTTTCCAACTTCCAATTCTACCTATGAATTGCTGTCTTCTCGAGTTCAATGAGTAATTTCTCCTGTGGCAACATGTCATCTGCTTCACTGAAATCCAGACATGTTTCATCTACTACATTTCACTACTCTGAAAAGTAGGTGTCAAAGAAGGATTTACAGCTCACAATCTATGCCTTGTACCATCTACCCCTTTTAGCATTTTCCTTCATGTCTCTAATTATTCTTTCCTTCCAAATAACTTCTAAAGCTGTCCATACCTTTAGGGCCTGCTTTGTTACTGTCCAGTAACTGTCCATCATTTTATTAGCTGTGCCTGCTGTTCCTTGATTACCTAGAAATAGATCCGTAACTTTATGCATTTATTGAAAAATGTTGCCATTACAACTGCAATTTCATTTGCAGTTTTCTTCAGGAGACAATGTTTCATCCCTGACTGCATTAAGTTGCTTGATTTTACTGTCATTTCAGATATGAATCTTTTAATTTTCTGCTCTCATCTTCTCTTTGATACTAAATTCAATATTGTTGCCCATATTGAAAACTAAAGTTTTCATTTGATTTTTAGAACATTCCACAAAAACAATTTAAATCTATATTCTACCCTTCAAAGCATAAATGTCTTTTTCTTTCCCTTTCTTTTTTTTCCTGTTATTCTATTTTCTGAGCAGAAGGCTTGAAGTTATTATTCCTAAAACATGCTGTGTATTGTTTGCATAAACTAAGTGGAACAGGAATAACTTTCAGAATCATTCAGAGTACATATTGAAAAATACATATGAGAAATCTAAAGTCAATTTAAAAGCAAGAAAAGCTGTAAAATATAAGGTTTATTGGGGTGGGATCATTTGGTGTTGATTTCATGTTTTCTTTCTTATTTGCTAGATTAAGATTAAAAAAGAAATCATGAACTACACATGCTGAATTTATTATTTTTGGTAATGACTGTCTTCATCCATTATCAATTTAATTCATAATAAATCACAACAGAGTTATTAATCTTCATTAGCGAGTAAATTCATAATTAAAAAAAAATCTAACTTTTTAACTGTTTGGAAAAGTGGAATGACTTTTTATGTAGGGGCAGTCAGCTACTGTGAATAGCCACTCATATTGGCTTTATCCATTTTAGTAACTCAAGAAATGTGTTACAAACAGTCACAGAATCATGGCATTTCAGAATCGTGGAATAGCTGAGCTTGAAAAGTGCCTCTTGAGGTCATCTCGTCCTATCCCCTTCTCAGAGCAAGGTCAGCTGGAGTAAGCTGGTCAGTGCCAAGTCCAATCATATTCTTAACATGCTATAGAAAGAGACTTCATAACTTCTCTGGGCAGTCTCTTCCAGTGTTTGACCACTGTCAGGAAAAAAAAAAAAAAAAAAGAATAAAAAGGTTATGTTCAAGTGGAATTACCTGTATTTTATTTTGTATCCATTTCCTCTTCTCTTATCACTTCATACCTTGAAGAGGAGTCTTCATCTTCTTTATTCCCTGCCCTCATCAGATGTTTGTTCACTTTGATAAGAACCACTCAAATCTGCTCTTTTCAAAACTGAAAAACCTTAGCTCCCTCAGCCTCTCTTCTGTGTCAGGTACTCCAGCCCATTAGAGAATCTTTGTGGCCCATTTTTGTGGGCCAAATTCCCTTTGCTGAATTTGTCCCAGTAGTTCTGTATCTTTCTCATACAGAGGACTTTAGAACTGGACATAACACTCCAGATTTGTCTCACCAGTGCTGAGCAGAGAGGAAGTATCACCTGCCTCAACCTGCTCTGAACATTTCTCCTAAGGTAGGCTGGAATGCTGTTGGCCTTCTTTGCTACAAGGTGCACCACTGTGTCACTGACAGTTTGTCCACCTTGACTCCCAGGAGCATTTCTGCAGAGCCACTTTGCAGCTGGTCGTTCCCCACCAAGTGCTGGTGCGGGGTTATTCATCCCCAGGTTCCATATTTGCCTTTGTTTAACTGCATTAGCTCTTCTGCCCAGTTCTCCAGTACAACCCTACCGCTGCCAAAAACCCCTCCCAGTTTTACATCATCTGCAAATTTGCTGATAGTGCACTGTGTTATTGGAGTCAGTGCCAACCCTTGGAATATTGTACTCTCTAGAGGACTTCACAGTGATGCCCATAATCTGTTAGTTGTAGCACGAGAGCCAGTTGTCAGTGTACCTCACTATCCATACCTCATTCCGTTTGAATGGTATGAGATATAGCCTTGAAAACCACAGATTACACAAAGAGATTGTAAAGAAAGGATTTAATGAAACCAGGCAAACTGGGGTGACCGAGCATAAGGCTCATTTTACACACAGTTTTGTGTGTAAAAGGCTCCTTTCATACCACTTCCTGTCTACCTCCCTTTAGTTCCTCTCTGATCCTCTTTTCCCTACACATCACAGCATGTGTCTGTACAGCTCTACTGATGCCCACAACCCATCCAGCCTGGATCTCCCCTGGTTTACAGCCTTATCAGTTGCAAAATCCAGGTTGATCTTTCTGGAAGTAATGCCTGTAATTTCTGGATAGGTCATCAGTGAGTGTGACTGGTGAGGTTTGTCTCTTTTCTTCGTCTCCACGTGTGTTTTGCCACATCTGTGTTTGGTATACTTTGTTTCTTCTTTCTCTATTTTCCTTTAGTTTTCCCATTGACAAGATCTCCAACCAGATAACCTCACTGGAATAAACATTCTCACACTCCCACATGCCCTCATCAATTACCATGACTGACTAGGTTTAGTTGTTATCACTGCCTCCCCTATCATTTGTCAGTTAGGTGTCCCTGTATGTTGTTGTTTATGGCTTCCTCCTCTTCTTATTATCCCTTTTATTTACAGTGAAAATGTCCTTGAATAGATACCGTTAAAGGAGCGGAAACATTCCTTTGTAATAGTGTTTCTTAATGCACATTTTCATGTCTGATTGCTCAAACATGCCCCAATCTGATCCTCCTCCATCAAGGAATTTTCCAGTGTCACAGAGGCCTGAGATTCATGAAGGCTGGTCAATACCACTAAAGACTGGTATAAGGATAGCATCAACTACCTCATTTATTTCCATATCTTTTGTCACCCTGACTCTTAACCTACTTTTTTTTGTTGTTGTTGTTGATATGTCTGTAGAGGCCCATTTTGTTGCCCTTCATATGCCTTGCCTGGTAAAATCCAGGGAGCTTTTGTCTTTCCTATCTGCAATCTTGCATGTTTGCAGTGTCACTACGATCCTCCAAGATCCCTGCTTCCCGCTCTTGTATGTTTCATTTCTACATTAGAGTTTTGTCAGCATCTCCTTGTACATTCTAGTTTTAGCTCTTGCTGTCTGAGATGAACCATTCTTGACTTTGGAGGAGGTGATTCCTGATCTTTTTAGAACCCAGATCTCAATAACCTGCTCTAGAAGCCGGCAGACTGGTCCTGTGCTAAACATTTCCCCAGAATTTATGATGGGTTGACACATGCCACAGAGCTTTCTCAACAAGAAGTTTTCATGTCATCATCCTGTCTGGTGAGGCAAAACATGTTGGAACAGGTTGTAGGTCATTTCATACTGCTTGGCCTCTGTGACATGGAACTGTCCCAAGCACATTCAGCTTACTGGAATTGGCATAGCAATGGCATCTGAATCACCTGCTTTTCATATTTCTGAATTGTTAGTTGTCTTCGACCTTAGATTTCTGCACTGCTGCTCACTTTTCCATTAATTCTTAGAAATCTGTTGCTGGTTCGTTTGATGGATTTCATAAACCAAAATTGCACTTCTATGTGGAGACATGGACTATGACTATACTGGTAACTAAAGAAAACTATGGGGTGATTATGTTTGTTCCTCTCTAAGGGCACCTGTTGGAGACCATCTGATACCTCTTGTGCCAAGGGCTGGCTGCTGTAGGCACGGCAGCTGCATCCACGCTGCACCACACTCAACCCTCTGGGCCTGATGCTGTAACTCCTTGGCCCCATTGTATGGTTACCAGCTTCTGTGCTTTTTCAGCTGAATGTGTCTGAAACAGTTTGGTGGCTGAACTTCAGCCAGGCAGAGGAGTGTTTTTCCAGCAATCCAAGCCCTGGGAGTTACATGAGAGAAAAGCCGAAATCCTTGGGGGTGAAAAGCCCCAGGTGGTAAAGGACTATTCAGAATGAAAGTGGCCAAATTGTGCAGACCAATTCTGGTTTTTGGGGTGGTGGCCAAAATAATCTTTCAGACCTCTGTTCAGGCATTGTTGTAGAGAGTGCTAACTGGAGTGGTCTAAACAAATACAGCAAGTGGACTGCCAGGGGCTCAATTTGTGAACTTGCTTCCGGCTCTCTTTTTTTCCTTAGTTTCAACGTACTCACAGAATTCCAGATGAATGCATGGAGGTTATTTGCCATCTGTATTTAGGTTACTCAACACTACACTTAACTTTTCTTCCTGGCCATGAAGTCTAGGCCTGGCAGTAGAAAGATAATGAGAAACAAATGTAAGATGATGCTTTAAATGAGATAAATTTGATAATGAGTTTTTGATGTTGGGCACATAGAAATGGATAGAGACATCTGTCCTCTAGTTTCTAATCAAGACTAGCTAAGAGAGTAGCTAGTTTCTAAAAGTGAGTTGCTAAAATTGTAGCTTCAGAACTCACAAGTCAGAAAATATTATGTAAGAAAAAGAATTTTTTTCCCTTAAATCTGAGGAGGGGCTTAAAATGTCTTTCTCCTGAACAGAGCAGCAGTGAAAATCAACTCCCTCAGGGATTACATTTACCTGGATTTTTTTCTGGTTTCTCTGATTTGCTTTTATTTTTACACCAACCTCCTTTATTTTTGTCTCTTTCTTACAAGGCTACATCAATTCTATGCTATTTCTTATTCTTAGGGAAATAAGAGCTTACCTAGGAAGAGCTGTGCTCCATTCAGGGTAGTACTGAGTTTCCTAAATCTGTTCTCACAAATGCTTCTGGAGACAGCACTAGAATCCAGAAAGTCAACTTTTATATGATGATGACTTGATCATGGAAGAAGCAGGTTCTTTACGGATTTTCCCACTCGTAATATGTGTTTATATTACTCTATCTGTTGTTGTCTGTGCATTCAAGAAATTATTGGTTCCCTCCAACAGTCATCTCCATAATAACATATTTGATCTGCTCTTCCATTTCTTCCCATTACTTCCTGCACTCTTTCTATACAATCCATTCCCTCATTTTTCATTTAAAGAGAAAGTATTTTGCCACTTATCTGTGTATATTTTATTTACTTCATAGACCCAACCTACATATGTTTGATAAAGGTTAATGTCAGACCCTTTATTTTATAAAGAAAATATATCTTTCTGTATTTTCCACATATATAATGTGTATACCTTATATACTCTAATATTTCTATATTTTCACTCATTATCCAAGAATCAAAAATAGCAATTTTATTACGAAGTGGGTCCCTACTATATCGTGCTACACTGATTTCAATGAAACGAAAATCTCTTCATTGAAAGCAAACTAAAACCAGATTTTCAGAGAAATATTTTTATGAGATAGCTTATGAAAAACTTGGAGAGTTATTTTTGTGATTTAAATGGGTTTATAAATACAGCCACCTATCTTTTTAGCTCTGTAGCCTCTCCCTACTAAGAAGCCTGAGGCAGAAATAACTAAAAAAACCCTCTCTATGTCTCATCTGTTTCATGTTAAATGACTTCATGCTCTGCACATTAAGATGCTCAGTTTCCTTTTCCTTTTCCTGGTAATAGCTCTTAAAAGACTTCTAATTAATGTTGCCTGGTCTGGGCAAATGTACAGGGAGCTACCATCCTTGCTCATATCCAGAACTCATGCCACAAAACAAGTCAAATTAAAAAAATAGGAAGGAAAAGTACATAAGAGTTGCTGAGGAAAGGATGACTTTCATTCTTTGAAGTCACTCACATTGATGCTGTTTCCAAACTTCGATTAAAATTTATTTCATATAGATATGCATGTGGATCAGAACAAGACCGGATGACTTTATTGTATTCTGATAGTTTTATCTAACCATCCATGGAATGTGGATTTATGCCCTGAAATAGATGATTCTTTATAATTCTTTCTTGATAATGATTTCTAGTGACTAGAACACCAGTCACAGTTTAGCCATTTTTAAAATACTTTGATATTGCTTGTTAATCTTAGAAAATGGTCCCCATAGAACAAAATAACAGTAAATTAATGACAGGAATGCCTGTGAGAGACTGTTTAATCTGTCTGTCTCAGCACTGTATAGGCAGGGAGTGACAACTTCAAAGTTTTGTGTGTAACTGTAGTGCATAACAAGTGTTTGTAAACTTTACCGGAGTATACATTATACCTCAACACAATATCTTAGAATAGCATCTGTATTTTTCTGGTACTGGTGTCCTGGATACCTGTGATTAGGTTTTTCCCCCGCTCAGCCTTCTGTTATTAAACTAATGCACATGTAAGGATAAGTGTCTTGTAAATCAGACTTTTTATATAACATGTTCTTTTTTTGCCTGTGGTACACATTTTGATTATATCACCTCTCAGCTCTTCATGAAAGCCCTAGAACACTTACAAAAGTTTCCTTAACTTCAGTGGAAATTAAGCAGGTGTTTCAGACTAATCACTTGCCGCAATGCTTTGTGGAATGGGATTTTAATCAGCAACTATAAGATATATTTTCTTTCTAGAAGTATCGATTTCTTTCAATGTAATTGAGAGGGTGAGCCACTTAACTAAGGTAATTTAGTGGCATATGTCTCAGCAGTGCTAGTTTTATTAGGTGCCTTTTAGAAGTGATATCCATTAACTACAAAACTAATAGCCTGATTCTGAAAGCATTTAATTTATGGAGAAGAAATATTTACTCTGTGTTCCCACTGACGTACAACTCACCAGAGTAAATGCAGGTATTTGTACATTCAGATCTTTATTTAGCCCATTGTTGCTGGCATCTGTTCACTCTAGTTCTACATAGTATACTTAGCCTGCAATGCATTATTTAGTCACAATTTATGTCAGGTTTTTAACACCATAGTTTCTAAGGACTGGTCCTTGAACTCTCTGCAATAATGGTGAAAATTCTTTGAGCTGTAGAAGTTAATGGTAATACCTAAGAGCTGCTTACAAGCAATAAACACACAGAATGATGAGCTTCAGCTGCAATTTAGTTCCTCTCAACATATCTTTAATGCAGATATACAGGTGTTTATGCCTAATAAGCTGAGTCTGTTACAGGACCTCTAATGCTGGACAGTTGTACGGGGGAGGGAGGCATGATTCACACAGCATCTTCAGCTAGGTTTTTCTATTTCCTGTTCATTAGCTGAGAATTATCTCTACAATTTGACGGCAATGCAAAAATTGCATTTAGATTTTATATTTCCAAAACTGCTAGGAAAGAGTTTTCCCTTCAACTGTTATGCTCTCTAGCTATATGTACATCTTACTCTGCAGATATGTTTCTTGAAGGAGCACTTTACTGCTTTGCTTTATGTTTTACCTGGGGAAAATAGAGCTAGAATGAGGGTATTGCATGCATTTTAAAAATTGTATACTCCTGTGAAATTGGAGTAAGTTTCTCATAATTTCCTAAGGGATCTAATGAAAGATCTATTGCTTCCAAATTTCAGAGTCCTGTTTTCAATTCTTTCAGTGACAAAGCTGATAAATTACAATAAATTATCTGCCCCACCTCTTCTTTTCTTAAGTGGAAAAGTATATTTTTGTATTTGGCAACTACTAAATGTAATTGTAAGGGTTATGACTTTTTATAAAGAGAAGACACAGTTCAGTTGCAACTCTACTGAAACTGGGAATTACTGTTGGAAATGATATATTATACTGGGGGTCAGATGAGATATGCACAGGTCTTTCCTGATTGCTACATTTATGAAGCTTGACAAAAAAGATAGGCAAACTATCTTTGCCCAAAATTGTGCTATATGTAACCTCTGTCCAATGAATATAATATTTCATAAAGCTGCAAATCCTGAGACCAAGAGTTCAGGATGAAAAAATGGTTCACAGTTCTAATGACAGTGACTACTGTGTATTAAACGGTAATTAAATATGCCTTATCTGCTGGGTTTTTTTATTTTTAAATAAAAATATTTTCAATATTACAAACATTACATAATCAATTTTTGCAAGAAACCAATTAAGGAGATAGTACAACCAAATTAATTTTACCTGTTCTTTGCATTCAGGTTACTTTTTGATGTTATCAGCAGATGGAAGGGGGAAAAATGCCTGTAGTGAGGGTCCTTAAAGCCATTTTATACAACAGGGCATGTGTCCTGCCTGGGGTTTGACTCTAATGTCTTGTGATCCTCTTTCACTCTATCATGTGGTTCTTTTCCATTTTTTTCTGCTGTTGATACATTTCTTGATATATTATTGCTTCTTTGTGATTAGAGACGGGAGCTGCATCAACTACAGGGAGTATTTCCACTCAAAACCTGAGTTCTTTTCCCTTGTTCTTTTTTCTCCCTTTTTGAGAGAAGTCTTTAGTCCCAGAAGCTTTACTCAGTGAGTCTTATTACAATTAACATCCATGATGATTCTATTTATTGTTGACTACAGTGAGAGGGCCATTAACGCCTAAGAACATTTTTGGCTCATTAACCAAAATGGACACAGAAGATGTTATGAAACTCTATTATTTCCACTAGGCTGATCTCTATAAAAATGACCATTTAAAAATTAGTTCTTGCAGTTAGTAAGTCAAAGAAACCTACAAAACCTTTTAGTCCTTGAAAGACAGCAGTACAATCTATAGCTTTCTCAATTTCAATAATACCCTTGTAGGCACTTTGTTTTGAACTGTATTCTGTGGACTGTTCTTGAGCAGAAAAGCCAAAACCAGTACTTGGTATAAACATTTAATTTTGGCAGAAGGGTGTGATTAGATTTTGTCAGCCAAGACACTTATTGTTTTCTGTCATTGTGTTTGGATCATGCTAAGAAAAATTGAACTGATGAGCAAATGCTGTTTAAATGGCTTGGCTAGCAAAGGGAGCAGCTGCTGCTTCTGACTTATGATATATCCTTAATCCACACAGCTTTAAAACTGTTGTACTTATTATTTCCTAGGATGGCATGTGTGGGAAATGTTGGGGTTTTTTTTAGTAAACCCAAGACAAATTTGTTTAAGTGTTCTAAGTTAGAGCCAAAATGCCCAAGCTTTTAGCCATTTGCTTATGGGTTCTTCCAAATTCCAATTGCTCTTTTATTGAGAAAATAAACAAATAAATAGATAAATTACCCCCTCTTGTGAAACTGGATGAAAAACTTTACTCCTGGTTACTGTTAAGAAAAATCTAGGCTAATCAGGTTTTACTCTAGGCTTATTATCTTGGAATTTGAGCATTTGCAGCATTCAAAATTATGAGAAAACTGTAGAAGAGAAACAAAAGGTACAATGAATGTGAACTACAGGGCCTCAGAAGCATGGTCTAAATAGATGACAGAAAAAATTGTTTGAAGGTTAGAAAACATCCTATTGTTGAGACTTATTAATTGAGTAATTAGTTCCTCAAGAATGACGAAAAATATTCAAGTACTTGAAAACAGAACAGAAATACATGGAACAATAACTTGCATTAGGATTTGAAGGGTATTTCAACGCTTTGTGAAGCATGCACCCTGTAAATAAATATATTTCTTATCTACATAATTATTATCACCTTGTTTCATCAAAGCAGAGGAGATCTAAAAATACAGTGTGGTTATTATTGCCTCAACTGAACTAAGGTCTTTTTTTCCCTATTTATATGAGAAATTCATACCCGAGACCTCTCATTTTCAAATACTGTAAATCAAATTGAGATCACTAATAACAAACATACTGACTAATACTGCAGTTTAACACGAGACCAGATTTCCAGCCCAAGTTGAGGAATCTCAATGTCTGCAGGTTTTTAAGATTTAGATAAACAAATTAAGGTTTGATCTAGCATTGATGATAGTCCATAAATTTCTATGGTCCTTATACTCATAAAAGTTGTTCCAAATAAATGTCAGATTAAATTAGCTGTTCCTCTCTGATTTTCTGGGAGGGTGAAGAAGGCAATGTCTGCCTTTACCATCCAATTTGAGATGTGTAAGATAAAGACTGAAGTTTATGAGTCTTTCTGCAAAGTGAATGGAAAATGAAATGGCTCATTCAGAACACCCTGGCTTTGGTTTTTTATTGTCCTGTGTGAAATCTGTATCTTGCCATAGCTTTCTCTATAGGTGGCCAATGAAGCCAGGGCTGCTAATTTAGGCATCCAGAATAGATTTCATCTGATTGAATGTAGATAACCATATCTGGTCTAGGCATCCTGAGCTGTCTTTGTAGCCGGTGGAGAAACAAAGTAATTTTAAGGTTGTGTTTTATCTTTTCCTCTTTCATCCATGAAGGCAGGGTAGCATGGCCATCACACCATAATCCGATAAAAGTTTGCTGAGGACTTAATCTCTAACAGATCCGTGCCCTAGCACACACTAAGTAGAGAAGCTGGCATATGGCTTGAAACACAGATGGATCAGCTCAGCATCATCTGTAGTCTATAGCAGTTTGAGCTGTGGCCTACAGTAACTTAAGCACACATTTGTAGACAGATTTTCTTTGTGGACTGCTTAGACTTCCTCTCTGAAAAAAGAAATAATGCCATAAAATAAAAAAAATAATCAGGTATTGAAAACATCAACCCTAAAGTCATAGGTATGACATTATCCTCCTATTCTAAGTTTTTGAGAGCTCACATTTGCTTCATTATCCAGAATAACATACAGAAAATGGCAGCCTAATTTAGCTTTATGCGTGTTAGATGCGTCAGTGCAATATTTCAGAAAGTGACATGAGCAGGTGTGAATTCTTGAATATAAAGGAGAAAGTCAAAAATGGGAGAGACGGTAGGAAGTGCATCGCTGAGAAATATGTTTATTTCACAGTTCTGTGACGTGATTCTGAAAAACCAAGTACACAAATCATACTGTGCTGTCTAGTGCCTAAAACAGGCAAACAGACTTTGAGAAAGAACTAGCTTACACGCTCAGCTGCAAAGCCTTCAGTCAACATAATCATATAGCATAGACATGACAGTAGGAAACTAGTCAGGAAATATTATAGCTTGCAATATCTAGATTTCAATAATAATTTTAAACTATCTTTCTATGCCAAAATATTCTGATGTGCCTTGAGAAGTGATAAGTACAAGGGATAAAATGCAATAAAAGTTATCCCCTGTTGGAGTGAGAATAGGAGCACCCTGTTAGAACAGCGAATTTTCTCTTTCTCATTTATTTCTTTCTTTTAAAGACTTTTGCAATCTTCATGAATGGTGACAGCAACTGAACCCAAGTTCAGGTAGCCTTGAGAAAGAAAAGTTCAGCAATAGGAAAGTAGAAAGGAACACTAATGTCAGTATCTAGGCAATAGGCAGAAGATCATTTGTAGATAGGCAGGCAGTTTTTAAAACAGTTAAACTCTTCATGTCACTGTGAGGTTATTACACATTTCCAGTCTGTTCTGCTCCAAGGAATGCAGAGTGAATTTAAAAGCAAATGAAATAAAGATGTTCTTTACAAATTCTCTTACTTATAGTGAGTAGAATTTTCCTCTCAAGTCCCTTGTGGATCTATTGCTATTTAAACTACAGAAGCTAGAACGCAGGTATTTTCCTTTTTTCCATTTATACATGCATGTGACTTGTAGCACTAACAGCAACATTTTTCCTGTCATTTTCAGTGGAAGACTGCAAATATATAATGGGTTCCCAGACCAGGTTAAGAATGTATAAAAAACTGAATGCTTCCAGTCAGTCACATTACTGCAGTTGGAACAAAAATCCAGTCTCTGCTTGGCTTGGATACTTAATTTATTGTATTTTAACCCCTACATTTAACCCCTAACGACATTTTGATTGCTAAAATCTGAAGTTATCCTCAGATGAATATTATCTGCTTTATAATCAGAAGTAATCAGCTCTTCAGCTGCAGGCAATATGTGTTCTATTCAGCAAATCTGTTGCATGATTCACAGTTCAGCACAAAGCAGCTATTCTCTTACTTATGGACACAATCTTCTCTCCAAACTTTACTTTTCTTATTCAGGCAAAAATTCTATTGGTCTTAGTGTTAACTTGAGTGAGTATAAGGGATTAGGATCTCCAGGTAGAGTAATGAAAAAAAAAACAAACTACTATATAAAATTTTATTCAAAAGAACGTTACTGTTTTCTAACTGAAAGCAATTCTTAAACAGTTTATACACACCTAGGGCTTCCTAGGGCTTCCAAGGAATTATAGGGGCCCCATGGAATTAGAGAACCCAAGATATGCCATATGCTGTGAGCATATCTTCTTCCTTCTGCACTGCCACCTCAGATCTCACACAAAATTAATAACCATGGACAAACACTTTCTCCAGATAATAAACTCAGAGAAATTCCTCTGAAAATCTGTCAATTGTTCAGGAGGAGACAGTCAGTCTGTAATTTTTAAAATAATTTTTTTTTGTTTATGAGTATGGAGCAGGCTTCCTAGGAAAATTGCATATATTGTAGTCCTTTCCCACTACAGACTCTTAGAAACTATGCACTTTTTGTATTCCATACAGAAAAATTTTATCATGCTTCTGGAGATAGGTGCTAATGCAAATAAAATGGGATTTGTTCCTGAGCATGTGGACTCTCTTGCTGTAAATGTTAGACAATAGGAGTAACTGTAATTAGGCTTGTGACAGGAAAAACTTTTCCACCTATGGCTTCCAGAGTTGGATAAAATAATTTGAAATGTTACAACACAGAAGATCGAGCACCAAAGCAGCTACTCCTGTGTCTTGCTGGAAGGAATGTAAGCTTTTCATGATAGCTGAAAACAAGGGGCTTTTCTGATTCCTACTCTTTGAATATAGAAGCCAAGATATTCCAGGAGAAACCAAAGATTATGTTATTATGAAAAGCTGAGGAAGAACCTGAGTAACTTCATGTCTAATTTTGCTGTCTATTACTATTTCCTTTAGATCCCCCTGTCACTGCAATTTCCTTTCTTAACGTTATTTATTATCTAACCAAATCAACGCCTCAGCTACCTTTGTGTCCTTCCCCAAGTAAAGAAATCCTGAGGGAATTCCTTTAAGAGAGTATCGTCAGTATCAGAGATATTATTTGCTTTTGCAGCCTTTTCTTTGCCATTAATTATTTCCTTGCGTGATTATAATATAGCTTCTGTTTGAGAAAGACAAGGTGTCAAGTAGACAGCTGAACATTAGGTTGAATTTCTGCAGAACTGAATTACGTGAGATTGACAAGTAAAACCGCTTGCTTAGTACTAAATAATCAATACAATTTCCTGTAATATGCTTTCCATAGTTAAACCCACTGTTATCACTCAACTTGCCATCACCATTCCATCTTGCATTGATTCCACAGTGGAATTCTAGTGGTGGTGATATGTGACCCCACTAGAACCTGTATTTCTGCTTATCCTATTGTTTGACTTAACAAGCAGCAAACATCACAGATTGTAAAATAAAATGATACTATGAATTATTTCAAATTTTTTAAAACTAATCTTCAAAAAAATAAAACTATTACTTCATGAACTTTCTGTAGTTTATACTATCTTATTTCTGAATGAAGAGTAAATATCAGAATTCTTGGGCTCTTGACAGACTTACTGGGTAGTCACAGAGAGTGCTACACTTTTTTTAATGTCAGTGAACCATGGCTAATATTTACCGTACCTTAGTGAAATACTCCCAGTACAGACTAAAGACATATAGAATATGCCTGAGTTTATTTCAGGGGTTTTTATCTGTGCTGGTATTCTTCAAGGGCAATAAAAAAACAAGCTGTAGTCTCCCACATATTGCTTTTGTGATTCCCTTACACTTTTTCAAAAATCATGTCCTCATACTATTGTCCTCAAAAATATGTCCAACTTTTGACAAAACACTGGATAAGGTGTTGGTACTTGCTGATATATCTTGACCAGCTGAAAAAAAACCCCAAAACCAATTAAACAAAACCCCCAAACTCACAGAAAAAAAGCTGTAGAGATGATTAATAATGCATTTTAATGAATCATAGAATGACTTGGGTTGGAAGGAACCTTTAACATTATCGAGTTCCAAGCCCCCTGCCTTGGGCAGGATTTGATGTAATTGA
>VWZT01007952.1:139322-186361 GCA_013397055.1 Pachycephala philippinensis | reverse complement strand
ATAGATATACACACACATGCAAGTGCAATTGGTATCTGTAAAAGTGATGGAGAAAAGTAAAATCTGCTGTACAGTGCCAAGAAAATTTCTTCCAGCTGTTTATTTATGACACTCCTATTTCTTCAGTCAGAAAATAATCTGAGTATTTTCTATTTAGGAACCAATTTCATTATCTAAAATTCCTTGGGCTAATCATTTCCTGCTGTCATCTTAAAGAGGTTCCATCTTTTTCTCAAGAATTCCATAAGTCCCACGGACTCAAAGAAAGAGGTACAAACTGTGTCAAGCTAGTACTCCAAATATGTATTTTGGATAGTTAATACATGGCAAAAATTTGCATAGTTTCACTACCATTATATGAAACACATTTTCAGAGGATCATGGCACTTTAGCTTTGAAAAATAACTCATTGAAAGTCTAGAATAACCATTAAAAATAATTATCTGGGTTAGAATGACCAATATACTTTACTCAACATTTTAATGATTTCTGTCACAGTCCTTCCTTAAATCTTTGATACTTCTCTTGGTCAAACAGACTGCTGAAATCTTGCAGTTAGAAAGAGCAGAAAGTATTTTTTCTTAGTTGATGAAATGCCACAATAGGATCATGAAGTTTTTTCAGCTAATCAAAAGGAAGATTTGTTTTATTACTTCCACAGTCTTTGCAGGCCAAAGCAATACATCTTTTATATGAAGCTGAGAAGTTTACTTTTAGTCTGTTTAATAAGTAAATATATTCAAGATGCAATAGGCATTATTAGTAGTCCCGGTGTAATGATACTAAGAGTTTTACTTTAAATTATCCAACTGATCCATAAAAAAAAAAAAATCATTATAAATATCATTAAAATTGTCATACAAAAAGTTTTGTATGACTGTTTCTCTGGGATTCTGCTTGTACAACCAATGTTCACCTGAAGATGTTATTGGGAAACAGCAAACATCCCAACTCCTTCTCCAGTTTACAAATCCTGGAGTGGGGATCCAGATGTTGGTAGTGGGGCTTTCTTCCTCACTGTTGAGAGCTGTTTTGACACATTGAGAACACCTCATTCTCTCTTCATTGCCCTCTAACTTCACTCTACATCCACATTTACTATACATGGTGTGGTTTACATGATCTAAGTACCTCTTTCTTGCTCTCTCTGTTAACCCCTGAAACAAATCCTATCCATCTCACAAGGCTGCACTACTTTAATGTTTGTTAACCAACAACTGCTTACCTGTTCTTAGACCTGAGGCTTTTGATGCTGTCATGTGCACATGCTTACAAGGCTTCTGGTATCATCCTGTGCTTATACTTCTCTGCATCCCACCAGTATTTTAGGGTAATAGATTCTACACAAAATGCCTTTTATCAATGTAACAGAAATTAATCAATGTTTTTGTAACACTAGACATTGTACCTGCTATATAAAATTGTACAAAGTTGAGCAAAATTAAAACAAAAAATATAATATTCACCTGGCTACTGGACAATGATTGTTACAGCTAAGCAAACTGAAACAAAGTTCCAGAAAGCCCCGAAATAAGCCCTGACAAAACAAATATTAAGATATTCAGTCATGAGGCTTACAGAGTCAGTACATCCTGTGGCTTGTAAAATCAATGGCAATCCCATATTTTCAAACTTACAAAAGGCCAGTGCCCTCTGTGGCAACAGTCTTCAAAACTCATAGAAATACACCAGCTTCTCAAGAGGTGTCCTGACAGCTGGTGTTCCATACCTCCTGCCAACAATAGAGTGATGGGGATGACAGCTGAGCCGAAGTCAACTTGTGTGTAGGGTTAATTTTCACTCAGAAAGATTCTGTACAAAAATGCTGCATCAAAAGAAATACTGTCTGGATGCAGAGACAGCTCTGAAGGCATGGATCTATCCTATGAATTACAGCTTTGTCACCTCTTGTAATAGATAAATTTAATATATCTAACAAGATTAATGTCTTCCTGGGCATCTTCCTCCCCTCTCCAGATCCTTGCTCTTGAGGTTAATAAACAAAAAGAATTCAGATCACGGAAGTAAATTTATATCTGCCGTGGCCTACTTATTTAGTCTTCAATAAGCAACAGTTTTGGTTGAATATTCTGCATTTTTACTTGGAGGCCATCTCAAAATTGCTCCTTGATCAACTGCAATAGTTGCTTAAGTGAAAGAGATTTTCAGTAAATATATGGCAACCTTGGGTTCCTTAGAAATTTTACTTTTCATTTCTTTATAACTAGAAGAGGGAAATTAATTCCACTCTGAAAGAAGAAAATGGGAGGCTGTCGTAAAAACAAACCACCAACACAACTGTGTCATTAGCAGAAGTGGTGCTTAAGCTCCTGTGAGTACTTGCTCATTTCTTTTACTTATTGAATGGATCTGAATTCTTATTTAATACCCCATAGACATCTCTGAGGCTCGTGAGACCTTGAAATCATGGTCTCTACACACATCAATTCGATGAAATATTTTTAATGTAGCTCTTACAGAGGCTTGCATATAGTTTAAAAACATATGAGTTTATGAGGCTAATGAAGGACATTGTCAACTTCATTAAATTTCACTGAACACAGCTGTGTCAACAAATATTTTTGTGCGAGTGTTTTGTGGTGATTTGGCAGGCAGTTGACTGAAGTAGGGTCCTATTTTTCTCCATTCCTCTCCCGTTCTAAGGCTGTGAAGAATGAAAACAAAGTATAAAGCTGATACAAAGGAAAGAACATTAATTATATTGAGACAATCTGCTAGCACTCAGGGTGGATTAGGTTTTTTTACAATAAAGTTTCACCAGTATCAAGCTCCTGTGCTTGTTCCACTGCATGGCCGAACAGCTAGGTAGGTCATTTGTCACAGAACATAAAAGAATTTAGTCTTTTTGAAGCAGGGAATCCAAGCCTACAAGACCATCAGTAATTCATACTATAATTCCATCTTTGCATAATCAGAGAGATTAGCTGCCAGCAGCCTATTTATGTGCAAGAGCATAGCAAAATCTTGCAGTTAGTTTTCCTTGTAAGCCTATAAATTTTTATGAGGTTTATATATTTCAGTCAGGAAAACATATTTTGAGGAGGAATAAATATATTTCAATTTTTTCTTTTTCTTTTTTTTTTTTTTTTTTGGCGTTTGGATACTGGTTTGGCATTTTTTATGAGAAGTAGCCAAAAGCAAATTGTGCTCTCTTTTTGTGATAGGTAGACAAGGTAAAAAGCTTGAATTTGGGACTGTTAAATGCAGACGACCACTGAATGAATTTGAATTTCAGTGCTTGAATCAACTCAGCTGGAAAACTGGATATTAGCAGGATCTGACAGAAAAACAGATGCTGTAGCACAATAGATACAGTTTCCATAAACAAATCACAGCCTAAAACTGTGTGTAATTACATGTAGTTACTGTAAAGCAGTATAAGGAGAAATAGATATGGGATATTTTTAATAGGAAAAAAATCAGGGACAGGTTCACAGATATGTTGTTAAGGTTCCAATACATCTTTGCAGTGAGAGGTTAAATAGCATGCCACTGCAAATTATCTTGAGGGGAAAAATAGTACTTGAAATCTGGGAGACCTCAAATAATAGAATATCATCTAATAAAGAATATATTTGGCAGAATCTAGTCAAAATGATAAGGTGAAACATCAGATACCTCACACATTTTATCGGAATTTGAATTAATAAAAGAAATCCTTTATAATAACTCATTCTCATACTTACAGTCTTCGTATTATTGAATCTTCACTAGACCTCACACACATTCTTATAATACATTTCTTTCTTGAGTCCGGTACATCATCTTTTGGTCTTTTTCAGTCAGTGATGTTGTTTCATGTGATATAGGAAGAAATATATGAACAACTGAAGGACCCAGACCCTTCCTCTCTGTAGAAGAGGTTGTTAGTATGGAATGTCTCATTGAAATGGATGCAAGGCTCAGTGGCTTTAATGGCATAAGTGCATCACAATTTATGTACCACCAAGGGAAGTTTTTCTCTAAATCCCAATGGTTCGCATGACTGAAATGTTGTAATGAATAGCTACGTGTTTTTTTAGGAAAACTTTTTTTTTTTTTTAAGGCTAGTAAAGCAAAGTGGTGCAGTTGCCGTTTATGTCAGAGAACATGAAAAGTCTGGAGTTCAGTCCCAGGGAGAATGATGAGTGTCCCTTCCAGCTTATTTTATTATTCTGTGATTCTGTGAATGGGTGTGCATATTAATGGTTTCTCCTTCTTCATTGTGGAATCCAGTTGGGGTCTTTTCCATGTATTTTCTAACACAATTCTACATCATTTTCCCAATTAGTCTGTATACAGCACCACAGTCTTTTGAAATGTACTGTACATGGTGCCTTTAGGTATGTTGGATACTCTTGTCCTCTTTGCTACCCCCAGGTTTGCCCCAGCTCCAGGGCTGCATTACCATAACTGACTGTGGGTGAGTTGTGTATCGCTGTGGGGTCTCCAGTGCCAGTCTGTGCCTGTGCCACCTCCCTCATCATTCTGTGGCTGCACTTCTGCGCTTTGCATCCCATGTCCTCACTTCCCAAGGCCGCTGTTATTGTACTGGATTCCAGTTTCTCTACCCTGCATCACTATGGTACAGTCACAAATATCTCATTCTCTATAGAAAAACTGCTTGTAACTGCTATCTATAAAAATCCATGTTTGTACTATACAAAGATAAACAAAAAACCAAAATACCTGCCAGCTCAATTTAAAAACCTCTGTTCCAGCTAAACTAAGTAAAACAGCTGTAGGCAGGTCAAGTTAACTGCAGACAGAACAAGTCAGACAAGCCTCAGTTCTGAGGCTGTGCAAACTCTATATAAAGCTCATGACCTGCTAATAGTCATGACAATGCAGTATTACAGTCACACCTCTTTACTCCTAGACTTTAGGATGCTTAGTAATTTCAAGGATGAAGCCAAACAGGCAAGCACAGGTAGGAAGGAGTGATTCAAAAATCTTAATATCATTGCATTGATTATTTTAGTGTGTATGTGTATATACATAATATATATCTCCATATATAATTTCCCCCCTATATACTGTCTGCCAAGCACACTTGGAGGATTTTGACCTCGTGATTCAGGCCAAGGATAAAATAGTTGTGTTTCTACCTGAATGGAAAGCTCCTTTAGATATAGTTCTAAGCGAAAAATATAAATAATAAAAAATATAGATTTTCTTTTCCTATACAGCTTTTTTTTTTTTCCCCAGATATTTTCCTCTGGGACCTGGTACAAAAAGTGTCTACCATATTTGATTGTGTATTTTTATTTAGACAGCATATATACTCAAATTTAAGGCTGGTTTTAATCTACATACTGTACACAGATAAGGTATTTATATGTAGATAATTCAACTCTTGTTTTGCATCTTGGAAGAATTTATTTTTGCAAAAACCCTGAAAAAACGTGATTGAATTTATCTTGGCATTATTGAGTTCCTTATATGTAATTAGCAGTAGTCAGATATCTTAAATTTATTTGAACTCCCTTGTCTAAAGCTTAGTAGGTCATGGCATTAGAGCAAGACTTCTGCAATACAGTAGAACGGATGTGGGGAGATTTTGAAAGCTCAGCTGTGTTTTCAGATGCATTTATAATAATTGCTTTTGACTAGAGATTATAGGTCTTAGTGGGTAGTTCTTCTGAAGCATTTCTAGGCAGTGATAGACATACTGAAAAAGGCTCTTAAGACGGTGTTTATGTGCAGCCCTAAAGGTACTTTGAAAAGGCTCAGTTTTTTTTAACAGATGGCGTAATTTGCTTCCTGCTGCTTTTAAGGGATGTCTTCCTTATCCTGAGGTGTTCTAGTACACTCTCATGCAAATCCTATTTGTCCATTGCGACTGTTTTTGTTTCTTTATTTTAATTCTCCTCTGACTAATCTTTCTTTTTTATTGTGTAATAATTTTTTCAGGGGATTACTGACTAATAAGCCTGATGTAGCCATGACACACACATCTCCGAATAGTAGTAAAAAGGCTCCTCCCTCACTTTTATGGTTCTGAAATAACAATTTAAAAATTGCTTCTCTGAAATTATAAAAATAATTGCTAATATAGTGTAATGATTAATACATTACACCATATTCCCAGAGCTTCATGTGAAATGGACCTATAGCAAAGACTAATTTAAAAATGCAATTTAATGTAGCTATTTTTATTCTTAGAAGACATGACATTTGTGCGCTGGAGAGCTGTCCACTGTCATCACTGAAGAAAAGAACCCTTTCCCTTAAAACTGCACAATGCTGAGATAGCAGTTCTTGAAATCCTTCCTTTCACAATGTGGTACTTTTCCAGAAAAAGAGAATGGCAGTCAGGGAGAACCATGGTGCCTGTTTTATATCTGGCTATTATTCTCTGCAGAAGAACATTACAACCCATCAGGGCCACCATTTCGTTACACCTTCATAGTGCCCCATGGTCACAACAGTGGTGGGTGTCAGAGGAGGGTGTTTATGCAACCCCATGAAATGAATGAACTCTGTTATGCAGATGCCTTTATTTGTCTCTTTATAATGATCACGAAACCACTACTTCTGAAACTGAGGAAGTAAGTTCAGGGGCAGCACTACGTAACTTAAACTCTTCTACCATGCTTGCTTGCAGCTACATGCTTAAGGAAATTTAAGTTTGTGTCATGTGTTGGAAGATGTGGACTTCTCATGATATCTCTATTTTCCTTGCTTTCTAGATCCCTGGCAGAGAAACTGCACAATGAAAACATGATTTCATTGACTGTGTGTAACTTTGAGAATATTTGCCACAGGCTAAGGGTGTTCATCTACTTAAACATGCCTGTGTACCCAGACACAGGCAGTTGTCTACTGAGTCTTCCAACATTGAGCTGCCCAGTCATGAATCAGCTCCAGCTTGGAAGCTAACTTAATTTGTGAAATGCTCTGTCTCATCTAATGTAACAGCTGTAAAAATATAGAAAATGAAGGAAGTACAGATCTGCTTAGATCCCTGTCTTAATTGTGATGGTGAGACACGTAAATAGAATTAGGGTCATGAGCACTTGTGATCATCAAGGACTACTCAGCAGATTATACTGAGCAAATCTAATTAGGATAATTATTAACCTCCTAGTCAAATGCTTTTTTTTTCATTATGTTAGACAATTTAGGCTTTTTCGCCCTATATTACTGTTGTGATACATAAAGCAGTTGCAAAGTTTTACCTCAGATGAGCCTTGTATTTTAAGGTAATATTTCAGTGTGGACAATATACAGCTATTTATTAACAACCTTCCTGATGAAAGACAAAAATGAAATAATGTTACTTGCTTAACATATGTTTTTGAACTGCTGTCAGTTGTTACTGAAATTTTGTGTTTATCAACCTATGCTGGAAGCTGCAGTCATCCACAAGGAAACACTCAAAACTTCCTTATTTTAGTTTCAATAATGGCTTTTACATGAAGTAAGTGCTTTTATATGCTCCTGTTCCATCAAGGTTATTTCTAAAATAGTGGAACTTTCTTTCAAAAGTGTAGTGTGGTCATTTGCAACTTCTTTTTTAACATGTGGCAAGCAGGACAAATACACAGCTTTTTTTTTTTTTTTTTAATAAAAGCTAGGCACTTAACTTCAAATGAATAAACAAGAAAGGGAAAAACAGATGAAGCTATTTCACATCACAGTACAAATAATGATAAAAGGAATAAGTGGGAAGCCAGTGTAATGCAACTGAATGTAGCTAATATGATTCAGTAACTCAGAGAAGGATAAGTCAAGGGCATACTATACTCATTATTAATACTTAAGGTCCAAGTCTTGTAAGTGGTTTCACTAGTTCATCAAACAAAATGAAAAAACCAAACCAAATCAAAACAAAAAAGGATTAATTTTTGTAATATTGAGTTCCCTCAGAGAGACCTAAGAAATCTAAAAATAATACTGAAGTGTTATAAATGTGTATCAGTCCAAAGATCATATATTATTTTAATGAAAAACACTTAGAAGTTAAATATAACTTTAATGAATAATGCTACTTATTTAATTCTTGTACCTCCGTGCTTCCCAAAAGACAATGTTGCTCTACTTGAGTAAAGTTTCTTTTAAGGCATGTTCTATTAAACATAGCAAGCACCTGGGGAGCACTTGGAAAAAAAATAAACTGATCTCAAAGACATCAAAAGGGTTTGGGTTTTTTCGAGTTTATTGTAGAACTTAACAAAATAAAAATTAAAAATGGGTTACATAAGACTATTCTCTTCAAACCTGCATACTAATTGTATATGTGTACTTCTGTAGAAAACGCATGGTAGTTTCTGTACATTCTTCCTAAATATTTCTTGGAAAAGATGCTCATGAAGACAGTACAGATGTCTCTTTTCCTCCCATTCCTCAGATGTGAGATAATCTCATACACCACGGAACAGTGACAGAGCCAGGAGAGAGGGAGTTTAATTTAATAGGGTACTCTGAATTGCTGTATAAATGTTTCCATTGCTGACCTTGGCAACAAAGGGTGATTTCAATCACTTGTTGAAAATGCCCATTTCTCTCTGACTGTAAGAACTGCTCAGACTTAAAAATCCCATTTTTATTTTTTTTTTTATCTAAGATGGAGTAGATGAATCTCTTACTGCATTGACTCCTACTGAACTGCGTATTAGATGTGAATGAGTAAAATGTCTACCACCTGCCATTCTTCCCTGATTTTGCTTCCCTATAAACATGGATTTGTTAACATGCAGAAGTTTCTGACCAGTCACTGTTCCTTAGATTGATACATTAGAAGGAGCCACAGTTGGCTGCTGCTCAGTCATTGGACTAAATTATAAACTGCAGTGGTTTGGGAGGTTGGAGAAGATCAATGTGGACAGATGAGGGTGATAAATGCTTTAGCAAACCCAGTTTCAATGGCTACTTTATGTTAGGCAACATGGGAAGTTACAGGCTTGTAATAGTTGGTATGAATAGAGCCCATCAGTATGATCCTTCCAATCCGTGTGGATTAGCCCTGCATAAAATGCAAGCTTGTCTATTAAACTATATTTTTCACAATTCTATTGTGAGCAAAAGCATTCCTGGATATTCTGCTTAACCCCAACAATGTGTTAATAGTGACCGACAAGTTACCTAGGGTCCCACCAAGAAACCTTCAAAGCAGGTACATCAGTCATGACTGCTGTTACCTACAATATCCTCTCCCAAATATCATAATTAGTCAGTAGGCTACCCTGTGGATTATCTGGAAAGCTGGTCTTTCTTTTGGTGAAGAAGGGAAAAACAGATCTTGTGTTAAGCACAGAGAGCTAGTCAGTTCAGGTAGTTATGGAACAAATGATGAATGAAAATGTTCAGTCCTGCTTCCTTCTCTGACTGAGAATGTACAGAACTGCACAAGCAGTCAGATGGTACCCTTTAGAAAATAAAGTTATGTAAAGAAGGGAAGACACATCTGTGATCCAAGTGGGAAAAAACTGCACCACAAGCCAGTAGGTGACTGGCTGACACCAAGTGCCAACAAAAGAGGAGTTTTGCTACATCTTAGGAAGACTCTGCCTCTGTACACTTCAGTGGGGAAGAAGAGGATAAAGATTGTCATGATCATATGGTTGCCTCATGTCAATAACGGAGTGGCATATAAGTTCACTTTCCTTTTTATGTACTCATTACATAATGCAATATTTTCGTATTGTACTGGTAGAATTATTTTCTTTTACTGTTACATTTATTTTTCATTCCCATGTCACTTTTTTTGAACATATGGAATCCCCCACTTCTTTCTTCACTTATCTCTCAGGTATTCCCTGTTAATGAGACTTGCATCAATATTAAGAGAAACAATAAAGTCATCTGCTAAGTACATTCTAGCATAACTTATCTTTGCTGAGGGAAGTAATTTACAAGTAACCAATGTGTACTCTTGGAGTGACTTTCCATTCAGATTTCAGAACTTAAAGGACAGAGAGCACGGGATGATTCTTTGTCTGTCTGAGCTTGGTCCTACCAGACCTCCTGGCTGCTATGGTTATTAGCAGGAATGCATGGTGTAGGTTTCCTAGAGAGGATGGAGGGAGGAAAAGGAAATTCCTTGCTTCCTCCTTTCTGTATTCCTGGTAAAAGCATTCCATTATTTCAGTTTTATTTTCTTTCCCTCCCAACGCCGTGCGCTGTCTTGTCCAAAGATCCCAACAGCTCAGCAGAGAAGTAAGTAGATTGGTGGCCTGAGAGAACAGTGTGGTGAAGCTGAGGCTTCTCCTGGTGAGAAAAAGTAATTGGGCAGCTCTTAAAATTTCTGCCTCAGGATCTGTTTTTCTAAGAGGCACTGAAAACATGCACTGCCAAAGCAGTTTGGAATACAAGGAAAGAAGTGAGTAAAAAGTGCTGAGATGCTGTTCATCTTGCCTAACTTGAGCTGCTTAAATCAGTCCAACGCAAAATTTTCACAGCTGACAGAGGGAAACAGAGGTATACTCCAGAGGCTGTTGTCCCATCCAAGGGTATTAATACACAGGAATAAACTGTTCTCTGGAATTGCCTGTTTACACTAGCTAAAGAAAGAACCTAATAAGAATGTACAAAATGCTTAGCTTCTAGATGGCTACATTTGAGTGGGATTAATGTCTTTTCCAGTATTCCTTCAGATTCTCTAATTTGCTTGTCATCATAATTAGGTATTAAGATTAAGTTACTTACTTTTTCAAAAGACTACTTAACTTGCATTACTAATTTATATCCATGTTATAATCTTGATACAGGTGACAACTTTGGCAAAATAAATCCAACCCTGACTATATATGTAATATTATACTGTTGTGACCTGCCCCAGAAGGCGAGAGTAACCCAAGTTCTTGTTAATAGATCCCTTGGGGCAGATTAGAGTGAAACGACACTGAATGATTGGTGCTTGTAAAAATATACGTGCAGGGTTTATTTCAGAACAATTTGGTCGTAATGGAAAGCAGGTATGTAGCCATTTTGGTTGTTATTATCTATAGTGATATAGCAATATGAAAGAATAAAAATAACACTTAAGAAAATGTAGAAGAAAGAGAGAAAGAATAAGAATACAAAGATACATAGTCACCCAAGGCTTGATTGTCGCAATTTTTTTGTTTTCTGTTGGTCCAATGATGGTCTTGATCTGTCGTGATCCATTGGGTATGAGGGAAGAAGCCTGTGAAACACAAAGTCTGCTGTGTTAAAATACACTCAGCCTCGGTGGGAATGCCCAGGCTTGATTGTCGCAATTTTTTTGTTTTCTGTTGGTCCAATGATGGTCTTGATCTGTCGTGATCCATTGGGTATGAGGGAAGAAGCCTGTGAAACACAAAGTCTGCTGTGTTAAAATACACTCAGCCTCGGTGGGAATGCCCAGGTACCTCCCCTGGGGGGCAGCTTTCAGTCCTCTGGTGGAGAGCCTCAGAAATAAGTCTGGGGACACTTCAAGAGTCTTTAATGATTTATGATACCTTCTAAGACATGACAGCTGCCCCTCAGAGTAGCTAAGCCAGTCATGCCCCATCAGACCTTCCCCGGGGGCGAGGTGGGTGGAAGTTTTACAACTGAGTTGTGTAGGGGAGGGCAATTGGCATGATAAGAGGCATCATCTCATTGTGGCCCCCAGGTGGTGATGGTTCACCCCCTCTGTTGAAGGCAAACTAGTCATTAGAGGCCCAAAAACTCACCTCCTCCGTCATGGGATGCAAACCTGGAACAGCAAAGCACCCTGGAACCTCCACAAATGGGCAAATATTTGGTGTCATTAATCAGTCTCTCCCAGATACCTAACTGGAAATATTCAATTCAATGATTTTTTTACCCTCAAGTGTTTTTGGTGATTAAACCACGTTTCTTTTGACATGGTTTCAAATGTAATACTTTGAAAAGTACGGAGACCCCCAGATGTAATAGCTAGGGTTATGAAAGACAACCGTAAAACAGATTTTTATATAAACATAGACTTCTGCAGAGCAGGAATGACTGTTCTGATGAATCACCCATCACACTCAAGATACTCACAAAACTGATCAAGATATTAATTTAGATGTTTAAATGTTAACATCGTAATTGACCATTAAATTATCCAACTTGAACCTAATATACCAAATGTCTTATTATTAGCCTTTTTCCTAGCTGTTTTTCACTAAAGCATACATTCCTGAAATGAATTTTTTCATGATTTTATGCCATCAGGAGATGGCAAATCCACTACTTCAATTTCTTCCAATTGTTAATCACTCTTAATCTTAAAAAAATCAAAAAATTACCCAATCTCTGTTACTTCAATATCTCTTTCTTGGGTCATTTTCAGATTTTTTTAATACTGTTGAAAGACTGCTTCTTTATTCAGTATTTTGCCTCTCCAGAGATATTCCACTTACTATAATCAAGACATTTCTCTTGTCTTAGATCACCTAAAAAAGAATAATTTTCTTAACTTTTTCACTGTATGGAATAGTTCTCTAGCTTGTGAATCATTTTTAATGCTCATTTCTTCCTTCTCTCCAGCCTTTGACATTTTTCTTTTTTTTCCCAGATGCACTTCTTGCCTAAGTTATCAGCTGAGAGCAGAGTTTTTGATGCATTCTGTCAAATGAATGAATCTCCCCAAGCATTTTCAGATGATTATTTATAAGTATTGCCATGTGAACTGCAAATCAGCAAAGCATGCATGGGTAATTAATGCCCATTTCATACGAAATATGAAGAGTAAACATCATTAATTTGCTTTGCATAAAAACCTTTAAAAATCAGGATAAGTATCTAATATTTTTTCACGCAGATAGAATATCTTTAGGCTTCTCACCTCTACATCTGAAGGAATATGTCATTCAATGTCATACATACTGTGCATAAATGGGTGACCAAATAATAAAAGTGACCACTTTTTTTCTGTAACGTGTAGCAATGGATTATTCTCCTGTAATCCTAAACTTCTAGAGGAAGAAACACTGCTGCTTTTCACAGAATCTGTTGATATTAAGCATAGTTAACTTCAGAAACAGTCAACAACACCCTTATGAAATTAAGATAGTGTATAGAGAATAGTGGCAGAAAAAAGACTAATAAAAAGATGAATGAAAAGACAAAACTGTGATTCCTTCAATTTTCAGAAGTCCAAAAATTTTCACTGCTTGGATGTTTTTTAAAAGGCATTCCAAAAGTTTGGAGGTCTGTAGAATTGTTCTGAGGAAACTATTCCCACACAGACCTACCCTACTCCTTTTATGAATATTAAGGATCACACTGAAACATTACAAATAGAATTGACTTCTGCCACTCTCGAGGGACTGTGGGATAGGAACTATTTTTCCTTTCTCTCCGCTTACTTCTTTTGATGCTCCATCAGTACAAGCAACATCCTCAAAATGGAGAAACAAACTGGTCAATTAGTCAGAATGAGAAGCACTTGTGCAAAATTAGAAAGATAGTACATTTACTTGTTTTCTTTTAAATCTAAAATCCAAAGGGATTTCCTGAAGCATGGCCAGTTTTTCTAACTTTGGGGACAGCTGGGACAGAGCAGTTATGCATATATCGAAACCTGCAGATTCTTCAAAACTCTTGGCCACACTGTGTCTTTTCTGCCTCCCAGGTTGAGTAGGTATCCCATATGCTTGAACGAGTGTTCTTCAAGCGTTTCTAACTTGAAGATACTTCTTTTATTGAGTATGGTAAAGAAATCGCAGAATCTTGGACCTTGGTCTGAATTCAGGTATGTAAGTAAAAGCCTGGATTGGTGCTGGACTGCTGTATATGGACTGCTAAGTTGAAAGACTGTAGAGAAGGAACAAAACAACAAAGTACTAAAATACAGCTAGAAGACTGAGAATGTTTCATAACCAAAAAAATGAAAATTGTTTTCTGTGATAGAAGCTATATCTTGCAGGAGTCTCTGCCTTCAGCTATTCCTCAGCTACAGGCGGTAGTTCATCAGAGATGCAAATTTTGAGTCTTATGTCCACAATATGCAAATATATTAGGTTTGAACTTAATTAGAACTCATTAGAATAAAATCCAAAAGCGAATGACATTCCGAGTTTTTCCAAGGTGTTAAAATGTCAATTTCATTTCCAACATGTCTAGATTTGTCTTATACTCTCTTGGCATCTGCAGACGGATCCAGTACTGAGGAAACAAACCATCACGGACACCTGCTATGCTCAGTTTCTGTGCCTGTATTCTGTTTCATTCATGCAGTTATGTACAAGAAGCCATCAGCACCTGTTTGACTATGTTATATTGTTCAGCTGGATAGAAATGGGATATAGTGGTGTTTACCTTTGGAAAAAACTTACAGAACTAGGCAGGTATTTTCTATATATTATAAATAGCAATAGAGACTTCCTCTAGATACACGGCTATACTTCAGCCTCTGAGTTCTGCAGCATTTCAGAAACCACTCAACTTTCTGGCTTCTAGCTCAGGATCTGCTGAGTTCTTTAAGTGAATTCTTGTATTGATATGGTGGTCATCTCTTATTCAAAATACTGCATTGCAGGATTCTAAACAAAATACTCAAATAGTAAACGTAAATAACATAAATATAGGCCATTCTAGTCCACAATAGGAGACAGATATAAGTATTTTTATTCAGTCATTCGAAAATAAAATTATTAATAAATGTAAATGTATTTCTAATTCTATAATACGAGTTAATTTTTTTTATTTTTTTTTAAGTTGTTGTAAGCATGTGTAATTCCCGTAATTGCACTTTTTCTCCTGCTTTTATTTTTGGTAAATGTCTGAAAATACTAACTGAACTGTGGAATTCAGCGATGTTGACTCTCTGCCTGGAGCACCAAATAGAGCCAGCAATCCAATAATGGAAGAAACTTATCCCTCAATGGGTAAGAGAATTTTGAAATATTTATCTTTTGTTTCCAAAGCCTTTCAAAGCAAATAAATTAGAAAAGGGAAAAGCGGCCATCTAAAGAACAAGAGTTGTTAATAACCTACTTCAGGTGATCTCCTAAAGGTCATCAATCTATTTTGGTCAGGATATAACAGAACACATCCTACCTTTAAAAAGAACACTCTCTTCACCTCTCAAACTCTAATTTCACACATTTTGCTAGTGATTTATTTATTTTTTTAGCCCTCTGAAACATCTGGTGCAAGAAGTTGTTGGAGAAAGTATCCTGGTTTTGATAGACCTGTCATCTGTTCTGTTCTGACTCATTTTATGCTCCACCTGCTTTGTCATACTGAATCACGTTTAGCATCTCTTTGAAATGTTGCTTAAAAACCATCCAAATACTAATCAAGATGTGTACAATGAAGATGTTTTCCTCACATAAATGCAAAACTGTAAAAATGGTTTTATGCAAGATCTAGAGGCTCCTTTGTCAGAACTGAAAGTGGCATAATTTTCCCTTTCATATATTTCCAATAAAGATTGTTTTTCAAAGAAGATGTAGCCATTCTAGTTGATGTGTGGAGACATTGATATGCTAATGTTTTTATTCTGAAATAGGTAGAAATATAGTGTTAAAACCAGAGAAAGAATACAAAAACCAGAAAGAGGTTTCTGTGCAATTAACTGGTAGAATGATGCTTCCATTTATTCTGAAGAATTACTAGCTCCTCAAGTTGTTCTAAGTTAATGGATTTCTCTTCAAAGTAGACTTCTACTAAGTCAGAATAAGCATATCAGAATTCAGCTCTGAATGTTTTGATCATTTTTTTAATGGAAGGGCATTCATTGTTGGAGGGTTATATTGAGTTATACACTGGAATAAAATGTCAGATCTGAACATGTGTATTTATAGACATTTTTATCCAGGGTGACACTATTTTTCATGTATTCTGTCTTCTTGTAAATTCTTTCTGGTACTATTAATGTAAGTGCCTGGTATTTATTTTTGTCTCTTGCTATATTCAGTGTCATATGTCTACATTGTTCATACTCTGAACAAAGAAAGAAAGGGACATAAAGAATTTAAGTCAAACCCAAAACAACAGACACAGAAAAGGAAAGCCAAGAAGGAATCCCTTAGTGTTTCTTATCATCAACTAACAAATTATCACTTTGGCTTTTCCCCCTCATTAGCGAGGCTAAATAGCAGTCCTTTGTTGCCAATGGGTAAGTAAGAATTTAGTCTCACTTTACATGAAGATGAAAAGTAAAACCACTTTGCCATGACCCAGGAGCTGCATCAGACTGAATAAAGAATGAGATAAATAATGCAAGCCACCTAAACTAGGATTTTTTTATTAACCACATTTAAATATTCTTTGATCTTGCTCTCTGACTCCTGCTCTCAGTACCATGTGAGAGACTGGCTAGGGGCAAAGCTAAAGATATCCCCCTGAACAAATAGATTGTTGTCTGTGATCATGGAATATATTAGCAGACATTCTACTAATGTGAAAGCTTGCACATCCTTTAGTCTCCAAACTGCTACTGGTTATGTGAAGAGCAGAGTGAACTGTAGCAGTGAAAGTGCTGAATAGAAGAAAACAAAGATGCAAATCGTTTGGGTTTCCTTAAGCTGTCTAGTCATGAAGTACTCTTTTCTGGGGTGGTTTAACATTTACCTGGTTTGCTCATTAGTATATGTTGAAAACAGCTCAGTTTCTCACCTGTTTCTTAGTGGTTATAGCTTTGGTTCCTACTGTCTGAAGATCTATGCCATGGATCTGCTTGCAGGTCAGACCTTTTCTTATTTGCATCTGTAGGAAAAATAGCAGCACATGATCAAACTCTTCCAGGACCTGGATCACCTTATGTTCTCCTATTCTTCTGTGGAGGATGGGTGTTGATTTTATTTTATTTCTCTTCTTTTCTTAGTGACCTGGAGAATCTAGATCTAACACCATCTTACAATATCTGTAGGACGCTGTGGTAAATTCTTGACTAGAGCAAGATGTATAGTATAGCAACACTTTCTTGCCTATCTTTTTCCCCTCTGAGGCCATCTTCTATTTTCTGTTTCTGCATAGGATGGATTGACTAACCTGATCTTTTGAGCAATCCTCATTGCTCAGAAAGGAAGTAAAAGAACAAATCACACTAGCCTGGTTGGAATACCATCTGTAAATTTATGACTCATGGGAGTGAAGGGAAGCAGGGAGGTTCTCTCTGGTTCTGCACAGGCTTACTGTAACATATTACTAAGTATACAGAGATGATTATCTCAAGAAATACTCTTACAGTGTGAAATGTCATGTTCTTTTCTCATGTTACTTCCCATTTAGTAGATAGAATTTATATTTAGAGTGGTAGACTGTTTCAGCTTATTGCATTGAAGTGTTGTATAAGAGAAGTGTTCCAGAGATGGAAGAGCAGACAAATACCTATTGAAAGCTACAAGGACATTGCCAGGATGTCCAGAGATGCAGTTAGAAATGTAAAAGCTCAGCTTGAGTAGAAATTGGCCAGAGGTGTCAAAACCAACGGGATGTTAGATTGTGTCAAAAAGGGCATCATCAGCAGAGATAAAGAAGTCATCATCCTACCCTACTCAGCATTTGTCAGGTCACATCTGGAATTCTCACTTCAGTTTTGATCCCTGCTATGCAAAAAAAGCCTTGGACAGGCTGCAGTGGGTCCAGATAAATGCCACAAAGATGATGAAAGGACTCAGAAATCTGGCATGTGAGGAAAAGCTGGGAGAACTGGGTTTGTTCAGTCTTGAGAAAAGAAGACTTAGTGGAGACCTTTTTGCCATGTTCCAGTATTTCAAAGGTGGCTACAAAGAGGACAGAAACTCCCTTTTTCACAAGTAGTCACATAGAAGAGACAAAGGATAATGGAAACAAGTTACTCATGGGGAGATTCTGATTGGACAGGAGAGTAAATTTTTTCACATTGCAGTGCCCAGCCATTGGAATAATCTCCCACGGAAGTGGTGGATTCCCAAAAGTTGTATACTTTTACAGTTCAGCTGGACACAGTGCTGGGCCATCTTGTCTAGACTGTGCTTTTGTCAAGGAAATTTAAACCAGATGGTCCTTGAAGTCCTTTCCAACCTGGTATTTTATGATTGTAAGATTCTGTAATGATAATGGCTCATATGAAAAGTTGAAAGAAATTAGGCTGTTGTGGTTTAAAATGTTATATCCTCTCATGGATAACTAGTTAGATAAAAAATAAGAAAGAGGCACAAGGAAAGAGAAACATAAAGCAGCACCACAAATAATTTTTTCCTGGTCTTATTCAGTCTATTCATAAATTATCTGGAAAAGGGAGTAAGTAGTAAAGTGATATTGAATGGCTGGAAGATAAAATGTGAGATGAAATTCAGTGTCAATAACCACAAAATAATGAATATGTGGGTAAAAAAAGTATTTATTATATACAAAAACTGAGACCTGAATTATCTATTACCATTCAGCAAAGAGCTCTTGCTGTCATGGTGAATAGTTCTTTGTAAATCTTAGCTCTGCGCTCACTGGCACTTAGTAAGGCATGCTAAGAATTATTATGAAAAGATTAAAGAACACAAGAGAAAACAGCATTATCTCAGTGGATAATCCCATGATGAGTACACATCTACAACTTTTTGTGAAGGTCTATTCAGGCTTCCACTTTCTCAACTTCAAAATATATGAAACTTGAAAAGGTGGTTTGGCAACGATGATAGGATATATAGAAGACTTTGTTATGACAAGCAATTTAACAGGCAGGGAGTGTGTAGCCTGAAAAAAAGAAGACTGAACAGACTTTTGTGATGAAGACTTTTAAAATCATTAATGGTATGAAAACAGTGAATAGCACAAGAATTATTTCAACAAATGAAATTAACTGTCAGGTTTTGAAGAAATTACTTTTCCATGTAATAAATAATTACATTGTGGAAGACACAAGATGTGGATGCCAAAATCCTCAAGGGAGTTCAAAAGGAGTATCAGACAAATTAATGCAAGAAAGAGTTATTCTGCACAAGGAGACAGAGATACATTAATCTCAGGAATCCCTTCCTTGCAGAAACTGACATTGTTAGCAGAGGTGATATATCAGACCAAAAATAAACACAACAATCTATATTTATCCTAATCTCATGTTTTTTTTCCCACAGGTATCTGCTATGTTGCTACTGTGAGACAAAGGAGTAGATTACAAGGCTATTTGGTATAATCAGTATATACATCCGCATATTTCATGGTCGTATATGCTCTCTCAATTCTTTGAGAGATTCTTCTGACACTGCCTGCATGACAAATCTGTCTTTTGGTGACTCAGTGTTTTTGGAATGGTATCTGTATATAGTAATTCTCTTCAAAAATGAAATGTATAGCTCTATGACTATAGAGTAAAGGTTTTGTGAGACATACAGAGTTTGCGGAAAGAGGTTAATGCATTTTTTCTTGGCCTAGAAAAGACCATTTGTTTTCTCATATCCTCCACTTCCTTCCACCTACTCTCAGTATCCTGACGTGATTTTGAAATATGTGATACATCTTCCCTAGATCGCTGTTTATTTTGAGCTTAAAACATTTTCCATTATGGTTTCTTGCCTTCTTTATATTATGGACAAACTCACTATTTTAGTATTTAAGAAGTACATTACACGACCATTAACGATGGCCTTTAAGAGCCATCTCTTCTTCTCCTACAGTCTGATGTGTTGAATTTAATATGAATTTATTTTAGAGGCACAGAGGAATGAGAAAGACCTCTTGGGCCCTGGGGTCTATTCCCTACAATCTCAGCAAGGGGAGGACTTTCATGCCAGATGGAACCCGAAATTAAATGCTGATGGCATTGCTTAAAGTGCACACAACACACACTCTCCTACCCAACATCTTCAGGTCAGATTCACATCACCTCAGTTAGCACAATAGTCATCTCAGGTCTCTGACAGAGTCAGCAGAGAGTGATACACAACTCCAGAGTTTAACTGAATCCACCAAAGATGTGGACTCTTTGGAAATACCTATTTCTTTCCACAGATTACTGATGATATCTTGTCAATGGCATTTCTATAATAATTTTCTTAACTGTCAGAGCTTGAAAGGCACTAAATAGACCTTAATGGCCCTGACCAGTCACTCCTTGCTCACAGGATCCCACCTCAGCTCAGGTTCAGGACCCTAATTCTTGGCTGAGGTATGCTGTCATTGTGTGTTACATCTTGTGTCCTATTGCCCTAATTTACTGATTGATCTTCCAGGACTTCCAATTACCTTATGGCCAACTCAGCATCCAGTCCTATCTCTGCTGCTGTCCCACAGATGGAGCACAGAACTATGTTACAGGTAACATTGACACTGCAGTTCTGCACCTATCAGTGAGGGCACCATGCAGCCTGTGCTGGAGAAACCTGGGAACCCTGGGCTCTCAGCTGATCCTCCCTTGGAGACCAGCCTTACTCATGCTGCTCCCTGAAACTTAAGTTCAGTAAGATGAGAATGAACCTTGCCAAAATTCTTTAAATATATATATATATATTTATAGATGGGTTTGAAGTTCAGTGCTTCTAACATTCTATAGAGTCTTAATACTCACTACTTTGGATTTCAGGTGAACAGACTTTCATCCTGTTCAGGGTTCTGCTTGAAAGAATCACACTTACCCCATGAGACTTGTTATATTAACCCAGAGTATTTAGGTTTAATCATTGTTTTCATAAGCTCACCCTCTAGAAATGCAGAATACAATACTTTATTTTCTGCCTTTTCTGTTCAGTTTATGGACATCCAGGTCTGAGAATGTACATGGAGAAGAAAATTGTGATCTTTATACAGCCGTTCAGATTTTACCACAAACTACAGCCATAAGATAGTATGAAGCCTTAGTTTATAAAACTTATTTAGAAAATGGAAATAAACTGCATAAAGATGACAGAGAAGTGATTGATACGGGCTAGAGGTGACTAACCTGCTTTGAGCATTAGAAGAAAAGGACAATTAAGAAATCTGTAAAGAAAGGGATTGTGTAAACACAGCTCAAAGCAGAATCAAAATAAAAACGAGGAGTAAATTCTACCAAGACTTTAAGAGTGGCAAAAAATATATTTATATAGAAGAGAGGGAAACAAGAAAGGAAGTTTGAAGTAGAACAAAATGCATAGGACTAAGGAAGACACTTTTTTCCCCTATTTTTAAGGAATGTAATGACCCTTATATAGTATTCTATTTTTAACAACACATAAATCTAGAAGATGTCTTTGCTGGAGATCTCTGTAACATTTTTATATGTAAGTTACAGTATGATTACAAATACCTTTCTGTTGAGATAATTTACCTCTCACCCCATCTGCCTCTCCATCTTCCCTTTTCCCCCTTTCCTTCCCCATTTCTGTACCCTTTGTCATAGGTAGTTTCCTGTAATTTCATATTTCTGGTTTATATTCAGCGATTATCAATATGGAAAGTATTGTTGTGAGTACTTGTGAATTTCAGTATTTCCTTAACAGAAAGAACCCAAGCACTTCAATTAACGTAATTTCCTTTTTATGTAAATAATCATGTTATCAAATATTTGAGGGTGATCAGGCCAAGAAAGGAAAAAAAGCAAAAGAAAGAGGAAATGTTTTCAGTTATACAACATATTTGCTTAGGGAATTTTCTTTTACATTATAGGGTTCAATTTAGTATTTACAAGCTCTTTTTAATAAAACTGCTTAAATATCAGAAAGAACATATTAACAATAGCAAATAAAGACTGCAAGGAGTGCAAAGTCAGAAGATACGCAAGCATACACGGAGAAAGGATGCTTGAATTATTAAAAAGAAGAAAAGCAAGAGGGTAAGTTAATTTGTGTCATAGCCAGGTCACTGTTCTGATCATGATTTCAATCCCATGTAATGCTACCTCTTACTTTGTTGATGTGGTAATTGTTTCTGTTCATGCCAGAGAGAACAATAATGCCCATCTAGAAATGTGAGCAGTCTAGAAGCAATGCTAACTACTTGCTGTCCACACGATTAAATAATTAAATGTAATTTCAGATACTCTAGTTTCCAGAATGGTTTGGTCAGAGGTAAGACAATATTAACTGCTTTGCAAAATCAGAGGAAGAGAAGGAAATTTTCCACTTCGGAGCAATAATAGACAAAGTTGCTTTAATTCTTTTCACACTTGCTGTACTTTCAAAAAAAAAAAAGCCAAATACTAAAAAAACCCCAAACCACTGTTCAGCTGTCAGATATATTACATTTGCTCTAAAACTAATGGTGGTTTTCTCAATAAAAGCTGTCTTTTTACACATCTTGCAAATATGCAGCAAATTAGACATGAATACTGGTTGGTCCTGGAGTAATTTGCAAATGTTAACAGAAAAGCTGAAGTCTGGGGAGTGCTAGGATTATACAGTAAAATACAGTAAGGAACATTTATCCTCTCAAGGTGTACATTTCATTTTCTGCTAGTGAGAGGAATGTAATGTTCTTGTCATTGCCATTATGAAAGTTTTTGATGGGACAAGTAACAACAGCACTCCATTTATTTTCATTGCTGACTATAAATACATAGTATGATTGCTGGAAGTACACTGATGCAAATTATAATAATCATTCTATTTGAAAAGCACCTTTCTCACCATGCTCTTCAGCACTACATGGCTAGTTATATAATGCAATAATTATGACTTTAATGTCTCTTTATGATAATAGACAAGATGACACATTTTGTATGTGATGGAATATCCTCCATAATTCCATTACCACCTATCTAAATCTAAGGTCCAGTTTCACAAAAATGAAATTTTTGAGGTGAATGCAATTGTGTTACTAAAATATAAGTTTAAACACAGAAGAAATGACATATTAATACTATTTGATAATTGATACAATTATTTTAGAATAACATTTTACATATATGCAGAGCTGTTCAGGGAAATATTTTACTGCACAAAGACACATCAGTGAATGAACCATCTCACTACCTTTCTTTGTTTTGTATTATCATCTTCTTCTCTGAGAAGGAGAAAGTAAATTATTAGTAATTTATCCAGGACACAGCAATAAATTATGAGCAGAACTAGGATTACAATTAAATCTTTCGTCATTCTGTTTGAAACATCAGACTATGTTTTTTGTTCTCATTCTTCAGAAGATATAGTCAGAAACAAGATTTTAAAATGAATTGACGTGCATATCATGGGAAGTGTATAATTCAATATCAAGTTTAATGTTTTTAAAATGATAAAACATAACCTGAGGCATGCACTGTAAACCAGAGGCAACATTTATTTCAGCAAGATTTGCTAATAAGCAAAGTATTGCTAGAACCACTGACTTCCCCCTGGATTTTTCTTTCACTCTGGTGGGTTTTTTTTGTTTGATTTTGGTTTTGGTTTTTTTGGTTTGGTTTTATTTGTGTGTATGGAAAGCTAATAAGAAATTTGCTCATCTAATAATCAAAATAAGTCTCAGGAGATGGTGACGAATATCCACTAGGAAAGTTTTAGTAATGAGATTTTTGTTCTCAGAAAATACCATTTTCCTCAAACCAGGACTTTTGCTGTGATGAATCGGTTTTAATGACATACTCTAGGAAAGGTTTTGCAAATCTTGGATAGAATACCTGTTAAGGAATAAACAAGTGATAGCCCAGAATAAGTGACCAGGTAGTAAGGATATTTAATTGAGATGTAGAAAACCTGGATTAAATTCCTTCCCTAAGGGATTTAATACTTTCATACTTTATGTGTCCTATCAATTTAGTTATTCAGAGGCCAGAGTCACAGTGCAATGTATCTTTACCACCCAGGGATTTTTCTAAAATTCAAAATGCTCTGGTGAATTGGAAACAGTATTTCCTACTCATTTCTCCCCGTGAGGAATGAAGGCAAATTTTCTTAGAAGATTAAAACTGACAGTAGACCATATTCTAATGGGTTTAATATGTATTTTAAAACACAGGGGAATTTTAAAATTAAATATGATTATATGAAACTTCTGCCAAGGAATCGATCATGCAAACCACATATTTGTGCCATGGCCTTAAAAAACAAGAGAAAGGAGAAATCTCATTTTATCTTGCTGAGAGTAGTAGATAACTTTAGAATTAAACCTGTATGTTCCTGAAATCCTGTGACTTGGGCGAGATATGTTGTTTTTATAACCTGAAGTATATTTAATCAAAATAAATTTGTTTTGGTTGCAGGTAGCAGCACTACACTCCATCAATGTAATGAGGTCACGGTTGAACTTAATTAATTTACATGGATATACTGTTTCCTTTGAAACTTCTGGTTCTACTAGTGAGTGAAAATAGCATTGATGGATGATAGATGAAAAGTTTCCAAATGGGCTAAGCAATAAAGTTCAGTTGTAAATTGATCCTTTAAAGAGCAATTTAATTTTTAATTCTCAGACAAGTAGCAAGATTTTCTAAAACCCCCACCCAAAATTAAAACAATCACCTCAACTAATAACTCCAGGATAAAACCATTAAAGATGAAGGATTTGCCTGAGTTTCTGAAGTTTTAATCCACTGACTAGAAAGTTTCATTCCCTCTCTATGAGATTAGTATGTTGGAAGTGGAAGGCTTTGGTGTATCCTAGTTCAGAATGTCAGTTCCATACTGATTTCATTAAAGTCAGTAGGAATTTTGTTGTTAAAGGGTGTCTCCTTCGTTTGGGCTTCTTTGTCATTGCAATTGCAAAACATTTAACAAGCCAAAAAATAAGAAAAAAATGCTCTAAACATGTAGATAAAACAAAGGGGTTTGGGAATAGGATTCAGACTCTCTAATTGTAGAGATCTTGGTCTGAGTTAGTTGCCAAGTTCCCTCTAAAGCACATAGAAACACACAGACAATCTGAATAAGTGATTTGACTGATCTCTTATTGGCATCTTCTTCATCAGATGAACGGGACCCATGTGTGCCTAATCCTCTTTATTTTAACTATACTGGAATCGAGGCTGCTGTAAATGTTGCCATGGTGAAAAAATTTTAGGGAGCTCTTCAATCAGAAGAGAGCTACCTGGTTGCTTTTGGAGGAGGTCATTGAACAGCAATGTTTTAACATGCAAGTTTGGATTTAGAGGTGTAAATCTCTAAATCTAGTTAGCGTCATGTCCCTCAGCTGAATGAAGCTCCTGCTGGATTTTGCCTAACTCAGAAGTTCTGAGAAGATGATTTAGATCTAGAGTATGGCTAGACAGGATTTGTTTTTCTATCACCCTCAGTCGTGTCCAACTTTTAGATTCATTCACTTCTAATTAGTCTTAAATAGGTGGTTAGAGTGAATGGACTGACTGTAAGTCATCTGACTGCTGATGGCTTACAGAAGAAAAGTGTCATTAAGGGTAAGATTCAAAACTCAATTTCCTCTAAAGCTTTTGCAATATTTACCTCCTCATTGTAATGCCTTATCTTGCACCTTCATTTTTCTCCATTGGATACCTGCCTCTGCTGATTCAGTAATTGAAGAATGTCATTATCCCATGCCAGAGGGGTTGGAACTAGATGATTTTTAAGCTCCTTTCCAAACCAGGCCATTCATCCAGAGGGTGGTTGAACACCGGAACAGGCTAAGCCTGTCTGCGTTCAAGGAGTGTTGGACAATGCTCTCAGGCACGTGGTGTGGTTCTTGGAGTGTCCTGTGTAGGGCCAGGAGTTGGACTTGATAATCCAACTCGGCATATTCTCTGATTCTATTACTATATTAACAATACATTGAGATTGTTAATCTCAAATTAACTGATTGATAAAAGTTCATTGCCAAACAAAAAAAAATTACAAAGAAAATGTGATTTTTGAAGCACTTTTGCACTCTTTTCAAGATTGAAAATGGGCATACTTGGGAAAATGTTCTCTTTTTTCTTTTTTAAATTTTCTTTTATTTTTAAATATTAATATAGTATTCATCAAAAATCTTAAGACTAACAGGACTAGACATTTTGCCTACCAAAATTGCTCCATAGTTTACATCTGCTCCTTTCTTAAAAAATTGTGTGGTCATCTGGTGCATTTTTAAATCATTAATTGATAACTTTTAACATATATAAAATAGTAAGTGCATAACTACCTGATACTTTAGCAACTAAGAGTTATGCTGAAAATATTGACTTGAATTACAATTAGGTGAAATATGATGGTTCATTAAGGAAAATGGTCCATTTTAATCAACTGAAAGAATGTATGAAAACACTGTGATATAACTTGGATGATGTGCACAGCTTGTAGATGATGACAGTGATGTCGTAGGGCAGCGGTTAAGAAGCATCAGGTTTATGAGCTATAAATACAAGAAAGGTAAAAAAGGTTTCTCCTTTAAAGGAGAAACCTCACTGTTTTTTCTTTCTCATATGAGTAATGGAAAATTCTATTAGTCTCTAATTTCTGACTTTGGTAAACCAGAGTGCCATACTACCGTGATTCAAGTTCCCTGCAGGAAAGGAAGGATGAACTCATAAAAAGAAATTACCTCTGACTTTATGACTAGATAATTATAGAAGAACAGGAAAACATCTGTTTTTCCTGTATGCTTCAGCTGTCCTCTAGTCCACAGATCTGTTTGGGAGGAAATATGAACTAAATCCACAGAAGGACATATAAATCCATTGTTTTCACATAGGATAATCCATTCGCTAGCCACTCTGCTCAATTCCTTGAAACTAGAGCATTGCTCTAGGTTTCTAGAATGTGTTGGAAAACCAGGATCTCAGTAGTAGAATAAAACAAAATCTAAAGAAAACATACCATTGTTTGCATCATCTGATCAGAATGGTGGGCTTTAAAAAAATCCTCCCCTTGTCTTCACTTATCCCTGGAAGCAGGGCCATGAGGGTGGTGAAGGGCCATGAGGGGAAGCCTTGTGAGGAGCAGCTGAGGTCACTTGGTCTGTTCAGCCTGGAGGAGACTGAGGGGAGCCCTCATTGCAGTGTTCAGCATCTTCTCAAGAGGAAGTGGAGGGGCAGGCACCGATCTCTTCACTCTCATGACCAGTGACAGGACTCAAGCAAAAGGCATGAAGCTGAGTCAGGGGAGGTTTAGGTTGGATATTAGGAAAAGGTTTTTCTTCACCCAGAGGATGGTCAGGCACTGTAACAGGCTCCCCAGGGAAGTGGTCACAGCACCAAGCCTGACAGAGTTCAAGAAACATTTGGACAATACTCTCTGGCATATAGTGTGATCCTTGCGATATCCTGCACAGGGCCAGAATTTGGACTCATTGATTTTTGTGGGTCCTTCCCAAATCAGCATATTCTATGATTCTGTGAAAGAAAGAAAATGTGAGAGAAGCTTCTTAGGGTCCATTGGCCAGATCACTCGCTTTAAGATCATTAAATGTCTGCATTCTAAACCATTTTTTTTTTTTTTTTAATCTAATGGAGGGATATAAGGTATCACAAAGTTTTGAGTGGCACATTTGAGGCATATATTTTAGATTTTGGTAGCTGAACTAAAGGAGTAAAAACTTTTGATAAGTCTATCTATCGGCTGAAGAATAGGTACACTCCTTGTTAACTACTTACAGGAAAATAAATGCAAAACCAAGCTACAGCCCACCCAACACTGTAGAGGATGATGGGATGCAGAAACTATGGCCAGATCCTCAGCTGTTCTCTACTTATTTCCCTCTGCACACATATGATTATACAGTATCTTACAAAGAGCTCTTGCAGAGCAACAGATAAAGCACTTCACAGTATCTGCAGACAGACTTGTGGGATTGTGGGATTGCTTTCTCCTGCCTTTTCACCATGTGTGGGGTTTACTGATTACAGAAGATATTTTTATTTGATGTAAAGGCTAGTTATTACTGTTATTTAGGCCTTAATTACTCATTTCCTTTTATCCCTGTCTCTTTATCTTAACCTTTTCATTTATGTTTTCATTATTCCTTCATTTAGAAAAATCACTTAATATTCCAGTCTGTAATATAGCAGCTAAATATATTCCTTTATTTATCCAACCACAAAGGAAGAACCTAATTTGATACAAAAATCAGCAGCAAATTAGGAGCTTTCACTGTCATCAAACAAAGGAACAGGAACGGACAGGCAAATAAAGAGCCGCATGGTTATTATTGTTTCCCAGCAGATAAGACATCTGAACCCTATTTAATATTTAATATTTATTTTATTTTTTGTTTATTCAAAGTACAATATCAGCAGAAGAGATTAAGAACATCCAGCTATACTAAATAAAGTGGGTGTTAGGGTATTTTCTTTAGATAGGGATTTAAATATCTGCATGCAAAGAAAGAATGTGAATACAGGTCTTCCACAGAGAGGGAGAAAAATAAGTAAATAGGATAAATAATAAAAAAGACCGTTGTAACATCTTCTCTTCCGTTAGTATTCCCTTGCTTCCTAACTTTTTTTGAAAGAAACCAAACCTTAAATCTTTGATGAGCTCTGAAATAATTGTCATTGTATTAGTATACGTTTGTGTGGAAAATTGCCTTTTAATTCTAGGTCAATAAAAACAAATTTTATAACTTTTTTATATTTTTCTTAACTTCCCTTTTAAGACTTCAAGTCAGGCAGATGCACAGCTGTTACCACCAGAGACATGGAACTGACTGTGCCTTATCTTCTTTCTCTAAATGTATCCTTTCTGAATTCTAGCATTTTTCCCCAGCTAATGCAGTCTTTGAGCACATGAATTTTTCCTCTGGAAGACCAAGTCTTTGTCTACAATATATTGTGGATATGTGCACTAGCTTTAACAGTACGACTGCTTTCAGCCGCTCTAAGTCTTGTTTTAGGGAGCATGTGATTACAGCATGTGATTACTGGTAAGTAGAGTAATGAGATACCCTCAAACCAATTTATATTGTTTCATTTTCAGAGAATAAAAGCTTCAACTAAGACAAAAAGATTATTAAAATATATTGAAACTCTATATTTAAAGGCTTTATTATTGTTATAGGAACTGGAAAATTCTTGGCATTTACATGAGGGTGTACCCATCCCTCCCTCTAATAAGCTTCTGAAAAGTTTTTTCAGGCATTTTTAAAGGATATACACAGTTATTCAAGACAGGGGGTGGGCGAGAGGGCAGGGGAGTATCTGGCAGGTTGGTTTGCTGTTTTATATTAGTTTTTGCTGGGTTGTTAGGGGTTTTTTTTTCCAACAACCCATTTCTATTAAACCAAAGTAATAATACAGTGAGTAAACCCTGCCACAATCTGAGCAATTTCTAGAATGCATAGCAATTATTGTAAATCACAGAATTGCCTGATGCTCTTCACAGACCCAACATAAACCAAGATACACACTTCCATTTGAAAGTGCTTATCACCTTACTTCCTCGGGTTCTCACCACGCCTGCTGGGAAAATTAAAGTCCCGCTGGTCATCTACAACACAAAGGGAAGCAAATTGCCTGTTACAGAGATCAGCTGTGAGGGTGGCACAGACTGAAATGAAAATAATTAAAAGCTGGACTTCTACAACGAGTTTATTAAATTTTAAATCATTGTTATAATAGCTCAATAAAAACCAGACATTGCTATGTTTGATGTCAATTTAAAACCATGATTTATCTGCAGTGGATAATAGGTGAATAGGAGCGAGATTTTATTGTATAACTCCAGTCATTTGTTTCATTTGAAACTCTTGAGGATTGTCAAAGTATTTCAGAACAGCTAAAGGGGCAATGATAAAGCCAGTATATAACCAGTGACAGTACTGCTTGTGGGAGAAACGACAGTCCCACAAGAGCAATAGCTGGATATTGGACCTATCACTTCTGAGTTAGCTCAAGCCAACCAGGTCAGTTACAGGGCAGTGCCTAAGTTCCTCTGCCTAATGTACCCATTCATCGTAGTCATCTGCCCAATAATTATTATAAACTGAACTTTTCAGTGCTATCAGCTGTCCAATTAGATGCAGCTGAGTAGAAATTTATTTCCAACCTATCCTGCCTTGGTTCCCCGTGTAATACACCAGTTTACCTCACCTACTGAATTGAGAGAGAAGCTCTGTATGGGGTGCTTCCATATGAATGACGGGCAAGAATCCTTGCTCTGATCCTCCCCTCTCTGTGTGGGGTCCTCGATGGCCTCTGTTTTGAATTTCAAAGAGAGGTTCCCCTCAGCTTAACCAAGGTCGATGAAACTACATGGCCAGGCTGTTCAGAAAAAGTGATTAAACTATGGGTTATTAATAGGAGGGTCATTTGCGCAAGAGACCAGGCTTCCACGCAGACTAGGATAAAGTTGTACAGCTTAGATGCAGAGATGAAATTTATGTCTACAATTGAGGCTTCATGCAGTACAGTTTCCACGTGTGTCACACATCTGTATGCACGTATATCTGCACAACTAAACATGCATGAATATTAATACTCACTAGGCACCTGTGCTTGCACTTTCCACTGGCTAATTTCTGCAGGGTGAGAAGAGACAGAAAGAGATTACTTGGCTTAAAAAATTAAATAAATTGATAACTTCAATATTGTGCAAAATTATATTGACACATTTGTATTCAGTTTACATCTCTAGAAGTAGTTCTACATATGGAGACTGATTATGGGGAAAGGTCATTTCACATGTTTAGAACAAACCCTGTCCTTCATTATTTTTCTGTCTTATCCCAAGGAGTAGTCTCAGGGCGGAGGTCTCTGCTTTAATATTGATCTCTCTCTCTCTCTCTTTTTTTTTTTTTTCTTTTTGGTCTGGTGGATTCTGTATTTATTAATGTGTTTCTCAACAATTAGTGTACAAATATGCTGATAGAGAACATTTTATTTTCCATTGTTTGAGAACCTCTCTGTAGTGAGTTGACCTTAGCTGGCTGCCAGATGCCCACCAAGGGTCAATCCACCACACTGTCTACTTTTTTTACTCAAAGTATTCAATAATTACGGTGATAGAGGATTGTTTAGCTCGTAATCATATCAATGAATGAATATATGAAGAAAGGATATTCACTTTTTAAAATCTGTCCCTATAGTTTAGACAACCATAGGCTTTATTGTGATTGCTAGAGTTCAAAGTTCATATCAGACACTTTATTATAAGTGGTTTTCTTTGAAATTCTTTAAAAATATCACTTGCATTTGATTTCAGATACATTAACAGATAACTTTAGTTTGTTCATTCTGGTAACATGGGGAGGGGAAGAGAGGAAAAGGGGTAAATCAAGGTAATATAAAATCGACCTGTGTCATAGTTCCAAAAGATCTAGCACCACATCACTCCATCTAGTCTGCCCCTAGTTCATCAGAAGTTACAAATACACAGTATTTAAGGCACTAGGTATTTCTTTGATCTCAATTAATTGTGCCTTTTTCAGGTTACATTTCAGAATGTCATTCAGCTTTGATCTAGAGGCACCAAATGCCTACTTTTACTCCTTTAGTTTTTCTATAATAAAAAGTGTGTTGTGTTTAGAACTTCTTTTCAATGCAATCAGTCCATTTCTTCCTTTACAAAAAATAAAATAGACTCTCTCCAGTCTCTCAAATTAATTAATTTCCACTCAATTTCAAAAATAATTATGACTTATATCTCCCATTTTTAAATGACCTTTTAAAATATAACACCAAAATTGGATGCTGTTCCAGCTCTTTTCTGACTAATGCCTTGTATGGAATAATATTATTTCGCTATTTCTGTTTTTTCTTTTTTGTTTATAGAACAACAAAAACAGAAAAAAAAAACCCAAAACCTAGGCTTTTTTTCTTGCTTTTTCTTTTTCTATTTTATATTTTTATGGCATTACATTGGAGTACAAGTCAAATTGTTTATTCATTTGGGTTTTATTAGGGAACACAAAATTAAAAATTATATCCACAGAATCTGTCCATAAAACCCATCATTAAAGGACATTTTCCCACTGAAGAATTTCTGCCTGATGTGTCATTAAAGGGCAGTAATTGCATTAACTTTAGAAATTGCTAAACTTGTTTGCAATCACATAATACTAACTTTTGAAGTATGTAATTCCCTTAAAAGTCAAATATCTTATACTAGACTGTTACACCTTGGCTTCACAAAGTTTATAATTTTGTCAAAGAGTAAATTCAGCTTCACTATGTTGAAAAGATGAGCTTTGCACAGGATCATTTCTACTTTGATTAATTGCCATGCATTCTTATATTTTAATTCACAGAATACTAGAATGGTTTGGGTTGGAAGGAACCCTAAAGATCATCTACTTCCAACCCCCCCGACACAGGCAGGGACACCTTTCACTAGACCACGTTGCTCAAAATCCCATCCAAACTGGCCTCGAATACTTCCAGGGATGGAGCACAATTTCTTTGGGCAGCCTGTTCCTTTGCCTCACCAACCTCACAGTAATGAATTTCTTCCTAATTTCTAACCTAAACCTATCCTCTTTCAGGTTAAAGCCATTCCCCCTTGTCCTATCACTTCATGTCATTGTAAACCATCCCTTTCCAGCTCACTTGTAGGCCCCATTAAGGTACTGGAAGGTGCTCTTTGTTCTCCCCAAAGCCTCTTCATCTCCAGGCTGAACAACCTCAGCTCTCTCAGCCTGCCTTCACAGGAGAAGTGCTCCAGCCCTGTGATCAACTCAGTGACTCTCCTCTGGACTCACTCTAATAGGTCCATGTCCTTATACTAGAGGCCACAATTCGCTGGCATGTTAGTTGCAAAACAGCTTTTTCTTTATTTTACCTAAGTTTTATGTATTATTTTACTTGTAAATATTTAGGTCATCACATCTAACCTTTCTAAATATTAGTATAATATCTATATTCTTCTAGTTACTCTGTGATTTAAACAAATTAACCACAAACAAATCTAGGAAAAAACATTCAACTCTGGTGTCTGTTGTTCAGTATTCTGTGTGGTATGGGAAATAAATTCTAATCCTCATGAAATAAATAATATAATTTCTTTCCCACTCATTACCAGATGAATGAGGATTTCTCTCTCTACTGCACTTCAATAGATAAAATATTCTTTTATGGAAAAGCAGTGGTTCAAACCCTTGATACAGAAACTATGTTCAAAGACTGCAGATGAATTTGAGAAGCATTATTAAAAAGCTACAAGAGTACCCTGGAGTATCTCCATGCTCTTAGGTGGAAAAAAGAACCAGTTTGTCCTCTAGAAGTTTTTTTGTATCTGTGCCTTAAAAACTACTTTTCAGACTAATTTGTTTTACAAATTTGAGCTAATGTGAAGTTACCAAGTTTGAGCTAATAGTTGGCTGTCCAAACTCAGTATTTAGTAGTTGTATTCTCAAAGGAAAATGCATCTTGCTGGACCCAGAAATTTTCTACTATCATTTTTTGGTTTTTTTTAATATCATAGCCTCCTGCAATTTTACTCATTGTCCAACATTAATAATACTTAATTGAATTCTTACAGCAGCATCTTTATTCTATCCTAGTTACATGTCTCACCTCTACCTGTGTTAACTCCCCATATGTCACTTTCTTTTCTCCTGGGATCTCCAGTTCTTAAGCAGATGCTAGAAGTTTCACTGCAACACATATTTATCTTTCAGTCTTCCACTATGTTTGTTGCCTGAAAAAGGTCACAATCATCTCATTAAGAAATGATGAGAGATCACACCACTATATGGCAAAGAAAGAATCCTTTCTGAGAAATCAAAGGAGGGTGAACATAGTAATGAACTAATATATAGAACACTTGGAATTGAGGTGATAGTCACTGAGAGTCATAGGCCTCAGTTCTATAACTAGAGAAAAAGGAACAAATCCGCATGCATCTGGTTGTATAATTTTTGGACTTTTTTCTCTTTTATTTACATGTGAATTCTTAAAATCTTAAGTTTTTTCTTTTCATGTTTCATTTCACCCATAATTGTTCATCTGATAGGTTTTGGTACCTTCTCTACATAAATTTCTGCTGTTACTTTTTACTGTATTTTTTTGGCCACTGTGGCAACTTGTTTCATTGCTCTTAGGTACATGTAATTTCTTCGTATGCTTTAAAACATTTTCCTTTTTTCCCCCTTTTTGCGGAGGGGGAGTGGGAAGGAGGGGAGGAAGGGGAGATGTGTCTGGCTCAATAAAAATTATTAACAGCTTCTTTAAAATATCTGTAAAATACTCATGCATACAAATTTCAATGAAATATGGCCTAATGCATATTACTATTTCTAATTAAGTAATTTCAGTTTGATCCTTAATGGATGTGCTCAAAAGGGCCCTTCCTTTTATTGTCTTTAATAAATTTCAGATCAAATTGTTTACTATTCCCATCGTTTTATTTTTTAGTTCATGAAAGTTGATGGAAAGTGATGAAATCCCCAAAAAACGGTGAAAAAGTTTTGAATTTTACAGTAGCTTATTGTTAATCATTATCTGAAAAGAACCTGTAAAATCTGCATGCCTTTTGAAGACCGGTTTCACATATCAAATTGGGGGTTTTTAACCAGATCACCTTGTAGAACACTCAATTCAAAAGTAGCCTAAATTGAAGCAAATTATTTTTAAATACAATAGAAGTACAATAAAACTCCTTACAATAAAAGTAAAACGTCTCACCTAGTTTTACCTATTGCTTTCTGATGCACACTGAAGAGGCAACAAGCTGTTGTGCTCTATTTGACCCATGCAACAGTTCAAAATCTTACCAGCAACCTGTGCATCTTTATTAGGCTAGAAGGATTTTTTTTTCACTCCCCTTGAGCAGATTTACACATACTGGTTTTGTAATTCCCACACAGTATTTCTTATCACACATACAACTTCCACTGAAGAACTGCATACTCAGCACACTGCCATCTATCACCTGCAGACTTGAGAAGACAGAGTAGAAAAGAGACTCCTCTCCTTGCCTCTATGCCTGCTATATTTCATCCTTTTTATGATTTGTGGGCTTTCATTTTTACAAACATCAAGTGACACGGCAAAACCCTGCCAGTTCCATCAAATGCAGCTGTCCCTATCACTTCAAAGAGATTTACTTCCACACTTACAAAGATTAAATAAAAAAACCCAAGCAAACACTAACACAAAAACTTCCATAATTGAAAAAGGAAGTTGTCTCAGCATGTATAGAGGTTTTATACGTGGCACCACTTTAGGAGTGGTTCCCATCCCCTGTACCTGGGAAAGGGAAATATGATCCTTGGTTGTCTCTTGTTCTAGTACATAATCTAGATTCACTCTCTTTAATTTTGGATATTTAACCAAGGTGCCTTTGCAAGGGCTCTGCTGTAATGTCTTTCTACTGTGAACTGAGAGCGGTGGAGGTATGTCATAAGCCACCCACATTCCCAATAAGGGACTTGTAGAGTTGCCTTGATTAGAGAAGCAATCTTAGATGTGTGTACTCCCAAGTTGCTTATACAGATCTATGAAGTTCAGATTACATGAATCTGTGTTGGGAATCACTCATGACTTGGCATTTCTGGATGTTGCTAATACTGAAATCTCTGCCTTTGGCAGTTTTTAATGTCGTATTACAAGCCAAAGTCTAAAAGCTTACTTGTAAAATGACAAAATACTATCAGGCTCTAAAAAAAATATTAAGAGAAAAATCTTTGAATACTCTGTAATGGCCTTACAATTCCGTATTATAGCTGATAATAACCGGAAAAAAAGGTATCGCTTTTTAATAATGTAATTTTTATTCCAGAAGATAAAACTGGGGAAAAAAATCTTGTGGATTTTGTTCCAATATTTTGCAAGTGATAAAAATACTGTTGATTAAGCTATTTTTCCAATACATTCAGTTAAATAAAATTACTACTGGATAGATGTTGATAGTCAATATCAAAGCCAATAGCAAATGGAATTTACAACCAATACAAATAGTCTGACCCTGTAATATTTAATTTGTGATGCCTTCAAAGTAGTTGTAATGGAGGTGGACAGTATCAGTTGGTTTGTTTTTTTCCATATTAAACTATAGTTTAATATGAATACTTGAACACTTTTAAACTGGATTTACGTTTAGGCTATTCACCTCCTGAAAGGACTGCAGCAAAGACTCTGAGGGTGTGTCCTGTGTCCATACAGCTGAAGGGACTGAATTATTTTCATTGTGTCTGAGCAAACTAAAAAACATCCTTGAGGAGCTTAATACATTAGTTACCTTATGCTGAACTTTCAAGATTGAATTTTACTCCAAAACATTTCTTTCTCCTGCATGCTTCCTTTCTTTACTGCTTTTTCAGATATTTGCATATCTACTTTTCAGGTGCCTAACTTTATTTACAACGTTTCAAAATTCAAATTCAAAGAAAAGCCAGTTAAAGACAAGCATCCTTGTGTTTTCAATTCAGCTAAATTTACCTTGGTAAACAGAAATAAATAAAAGAGAACACCAGTACAATTGTATGGCCTTTGCTTTTCTCTTATGACTTATAACAAAAAAATAAAAGACACTCTCAAAATGAGTAGATGACTTCTAGAACTTCTACAGAGATATGCAAGGCAGGCATTTGAGAAAACATCTGCAGGATGTACACCGTATTAACACAGTGGTATATCAGAACCCTCTTGTCCTACCATAATGAAATGTTTATTCTATTCATAAAGAGGAAGGCAACCCTATCATTATGCACTTTAGGAAAGTGAGGACAGAAGCATGTCTGCTATTTGTGTATTGCTGCAAAAAAAAATTCTCATTACATTAACAACATTCACAGGAAAAATACGTCGCAGTATCAGCTTCTATATTGGCTGAGAAGATGCAAATGTTTGTAATAATATGGTTTAATCCCAAGTTTGCAAAAATGAATGCACCCAATATAATAACACTACAGAAAAACATCATCAAAAGAGAATGCTGTTATCATAATAAAACAGACACTTTAAAAATGTTCTACTCAAAGCCTTGATTTCTCTATACAATTGTGACCTACTGACAATGTGAATCAGTTTTTAATGTATTTTGTATTAGTACATTGTGTCAGGAGGTCCCAAAGCTCTGCAACAAGCTCTTATCCTTACAGGTTAAGAAAAAGTATGAGAGATTGCTGAAAGGGGACACTTAACACTGCTGATGATACACAGTAAATCCAGTAGATTCAGAAAAATTCTTTTTATTGTTTCTGACTGCTTATTTTTGTTTCCCACATGCTATCTTAGAAAAGGGCACTTTCATTTTGACTGCATTTATTTATTCTTGCTGTCTTCTGTTCTTTTCTATTTCCATCTGTCCTGAACACGTCCTGAGAAGCAGTTTTGCTTTGTACCCTGTCAGCCAGACCCTTTATAAATACATTCCTCAGAAAACAGAGCCTTAGAGAGAGGATGACCAACCTTTATCCCATAAATGTCTTGAGATTGTAATTTTAATAGGATTACAGCACAAATAAAGGTAATAGGTTTGAAATAATTCTGAACTTTGAGGAGACTATCACCCCTGAAAAATATCTAAGGTAACTGTCTCAATTTTTTTTGTGTGTGTGTGAATATCAGAATCTGCTCATCAAGGAGGAAAGAGCACAGAACTGTGTTTTCCCTGGTTTTGTCACTCCTCAACTGTCACTGATTGTTTAAAGAAAAGTTTTGAAAGTGTTTCAAGGCCAAGTATCTCCAGTTCCGTGGAATGCTCCTCTAGTAGACAAGCATGATTATGTCTCTTCAGCCTTGGAAGATTTTGACATTTGAATCTCTGTATTAAAAACAACAGCTCAGTTTCCAGAAGAAGGCTGGAGAGAGTGTCCTTACCAAGAGATGCCTTTAGCATCAGCTCCAAATACACAACTGAAAACACTTGAAAAATAACAAAATTTTCTCACCTCCTCAGCAGTGAGTACTCTGCCATCATATAAATCAAAGGTACATCTTCTTTTACTGTGTCCTATGGGAGTGACTTGCATGCAATACTATACTGGACGAATTTAGGTTTCAGAGCTTATCAGTTAGTTATGATAGTGGTTACATTTTAGACTTGCAGGTCTTTTTTTGGCTCTGATACTAAGTATTAGATGTCTCTGATCTATGTTTTATGTTCCCGTTACAGTCTGTCAAGCTCTGCTCAGTGGAGTTGAAAGGTTGATACACTTGCTGTGTCACCCCCATATGTGGGATATGCACGCCTATCTGTAGTTTTCTCATGCCATCTTAGGCGCTGCTTTGCTCTCCTGGCATCTAGCTACTACCCTAGAAAGGCACAAGACTTCCTGACAGCACTGTGCAAAAGCTTGAGATGCTCAAGGGCAATCTACATAGCACTTGATACTAATTTTCAGAGCAGCTAAACCTTGCCTGAATTCCCACTTTAGAGCAAACTGAAGCACTCTCTAGTTCTATTGACTGGGCTGATGAAACTCGCAGATTATAGCGGAAGCTCAGGCTCTCAGCTCAGTGATCAATACCTGTCTGTAGACATGTCAACACAGATGTGTAAATATGGAGATGGATCACATCAAAGACTCAATTCAACACACATTTGAATTTACTGAACACCTTCTAAAATAGCCAAAGCATCTGCACTGAGCTGGCATATACGATAGGTCATTGAGAGAAAGCCTGCACTCCTCCCGAGGTGCAGCTCGAGGCCAGGGGGGATACCTTAAGGCATCTCAGGCAGCATTAGATGCTGACACACAGGTAGAGAAATCAAGCTGTCACTCCTGTTATGTATAAAGAGGTAAGAGTTTTCACCTCACTGGCTTGCTCTGAGAATGAATACTTAACCCAAGCTTTGAAGATGGAAAATAAGACAAAATAGTTAGGACAATACATTAAATTGATACTGCCAGGGCAGTAGAAAATAGACAAACATCCAACTTGATGCTTAAAATGCAAGTCCTCTTGATTTGAACAGCTGAAATAATTCCTTACAGTGTATTTCAATTACGTGTTTGCTACTTACAAGCAGTGTTAGCTAGCAATACGAAAACCTGCAATTTAACATGTAAGCCTGTATTTGTTTTTACAAGCAGTAGAATAAATGACTGAACACATTATAAATGATTCAATGTTTCTTCATTCAGAACAATGTTTTCTTAGCACCTGTTCAAAGTACTCTGATAAGTAAAAATTAATAAAAATTCATTCTGTAATGAAACCAAAATGAAAATATAGCAGAAATCACTGAAACATTCAGATAGAAAATATTAGAAAGATTATGCAAGTTACCAATCTGTGGTATAAGAATAAAAGTATTTTTCTCATCCATAATGTGAAAAACAGAGCTGTTTATATTTGCTTGTGAGCCATAATCCTTGAATCCCACCATTTCAGAATGCAGATGACAGTTTTATCTTATCTGCTGGTTCAGTCTGGTACGGAGAGTGAAAAGGAAATAGCAATGCTGCCTGCACAAGTACTTTTGCATGTTTTAACTCAGAAAACTGTAAATTATGACATGTTGCAAATAACTTTCAAATAGTTTCCTCAAAATATTTCCGAGAGTATTAAAATAAAGCATAAAACTAATTTCTGTAACTTTTATCTCACTGAGCAACTGCTACTCATATAAAAACTATACGAACCTACTCTATAGGAAATGAGTGTGCCAAATATCTATATTGCCACTTTAAATTTCACTAGACATCTCCTTTAAACTCAAATTATTTTGGTAATGGAGATAAATACGCTTAGCTCCTCAAACTCCAGCTCTGAAGGAGAGTGGTCTAAATCAAAGTTGTTCGTTTCAGCTGGCTAATATTTAACTGTTTTGCATTGTTTGTCTCTCTAAGTTACACAGGTGAGAGGAACATACAAAGAAACTAATGGCTGCGAGAAGATGCTGAGAAGCACAGTACAGGGAAGGTAGCAGGCAATTTTCAGTATGGCTCTGATAATGCACATGCATCATGAAAACAAACACTCCGCATATTAAGCTGATGATTTCTTTGTGGCAGAGATGCTTTCTATCTCCACTTAGGCCAAACTGCAAGGCATTTTTGTGATGCAGGCCACTGCTCCCATAAAGTTTATTGCTTTGAGCCAGGAGGTGAAATATTAGTCATGGACTACTCATCATCTTCATGTATTTGAGTATTTTAATGCAATTTTCCCAAAACAGCAGTTAGGGGCAGAAAATTTGCAATGACACCCCAACCAGTAATCAAAGGTTTGTCACTGCTGTTAAGGAGGCCAAGTTTTGCTAATATTGTACCTCTCCTTGGATGTCCTGCTGAGAGTGGGAGCTTTTTACATTCTTCTCAGTGAACTCTGTGGCACAGTTGCATGTTTGAACCCTGATACTGAAAAATGGAAATAAAAGACCGTAAGATTAATTGTTTTCACAAGAAAAAGCAAATAGCTCTAATTCCCCTTCCACACATTTAGATCTCATCCTTTATTGATATTCAGCCAGGTGTTAGGTTAGTTTTGCATCAAAACAGTAACTTCAAAGAGCTCTTTTAAAAAGAATAAAATGAAGTAGAAAGAGAAGACTGATTTTCTCTGTCCACTGCCACTGGGCTCACTGCCCATTTCTTGTCTTTCATTTTTTAATTTGTTAATTCTAATGAAAAAGTGTTTGCATGGCAAGTTCAGGAGGCTTTGGCAATACAAAACTTAGGACAATCTCATTTTTTATAAAAATGAACAAAGGGCACCCACTCACTCTAAGATTGTTCTGTGGATACTGTAAATGAATGAGACATTTATTTTTGTGCCAGCTCAACTACCAGTGTCGACAAGATTTGCATATATTTTGGCAAGTGCACTGCACAAGGTGGTAATAAAATAGGCCTTTTATATCTGAGTCTAATTTACTTTAGTTATACTCATTAAAAATGTGTTTTCATGTGAAAGGAATTTCAGTAAGGAATACTTTGGAAATAGCAACATCACAGAAATGTTTGCTATACAGCCAGTATCAAGACTTTTACAGCTGAGAAAGAACATTTTTTTTCAGGAAGAAATTCCCAGGTTCTATGAATGTAAGACTACTGTTTTGTTGGTTTTTAATCACTGTTAGGCTCAACACTGCATGTTTAACTATTACGCTTATTACTTGGTGTCAATAGCTTGGTGTTTTAAGTAACACAGAATATGGAGTAAAAAAGCCAGCTCACTGCATATTTTGCCATTTTCAGTGATGTTACCCACAGAAAGGCTACTCACAGAAAGCAAAAATCTGCTCTACAAGGTCTTATTCAGTGCAAATTCTTTTGCACAAGTAACTGTGCAACAGTATGGCTGAAGGTGTCATTTTAAACCCATTTTCTTTAAATGTGTAGAAACTCATGAGTGAAATGCTTCATGAGCGCTACTTTGGTTTTAACAGGCTCATAACATTACATTTTATTGGGCATTAGGAATGTGCTTGATCTAAACAAACGAACAAAAAAAGGCAACAAGAACAGCATGTTTAAACAAAGCTTAATCAAACAGGGTCAAGACTATGTATCTGTCAAATCTGAATAAAAGTATCTGCCCAGTGTCATACGAACACACACTGAAGGATCAGGATTATCTTTCTATGGTGTTTCTTAAGTCTTGGGTTTGCTCCTGTTTAAACTGTCTTGAGAATATACTGGACTGCTAATTGAAATAAGAGAAGAGCAATGAAAAGAATCCTGTCTTTCAGTTACCTTGCCTCCTTACTGAAGAGAAAAATGCAGAGGATCTAGCTTCCTCACCACAGCAATACACAGTATCTGTAACACTGAAGCTGTTTCCAAAGATATAATGTAATTTTTCTTCAGAGATAAGAAACAATGTCTTTTTGTGGCAAATGCATTTCAGGGATACACACCATTGTCATATTTTGATAATATGAAAATAAAGGAAAAGAGGTGATTGACCACAAAGCTCTGACAGGCTGAACTAATTTTTCATGAAACACAGCTATCAAATCATGTCCAAATAGAAAATATTCTAACCTGAAAAAAACCAGTCTTTTTCCTACAGTCAGAATGCCAAAACCTGGGTATTATGTTAATACTGTTACTTAGGCTAAGCAGAACCAGTATCTATCAGAAGCCCTAACGTTTCAGTAGGTTCAAGGCGAATAATGTGCCAGTCACAGAGAGAAAAATCAAACACTGCCTCAAATTGCATTCCCCACTTTCAAACAGGTACGAACTGCTGGATCACTTACATCAACTGAAATAGAGTTGTCTTTGCTGGTAATTTCAAGAAGCACAGCATAAACTGGCATTAATGATTTTAAAGTGTACTAATTTGTGGAAGTATTATGACATGTCGGACCAGATAGCCAGTACCTAAGCATTTGTGAAAAATGCATTTCTTATAACTGAAATAATATTTAGCTTTACAATTAAAATTCTAGGAGAGAGAGAGTAAGTTATTATGAAAATATATAGCTTTAATTTGCAGACATATAAACACTTTTGGTACATTACAGACATATGATGCGAGAAATCAAAATAATTTTTAAGCATAACACTAATTTATCTTGTTCACACAGAGAAATTTGATGCAATCATCATACAAAAGATAGTTCTCAGCTCTTAAAATGAAGTGAAAGTAATACATCACTGATAAAATTGCTGCTTTGTTGCAGAGGATACAGCAAAGAATAAATTATCAGAAAATATGCCACCAGTCTTACAAGTTAGATTTTGGATCTAATCCAAAATCAAAGCCAATGAAAAGCAGCCAGGAATGGTCGCCAAAAGTCAGAAACAAGATCTTTCACATGAAATACCAATCCAGAAAGGAGCAACAGTCATAATAAAAATTCCTACAATTCCTTAGAATGTGAAGTGATTTTTGTTTTAATCTGGCAGATCAGATTCAGAAGTAACACATAACAAAAATCTACTGCACAACCAAACTGATGGAGTACTACTGGCAGATTGCTCAAAGTACAAAAAAATACCACCACTTTTGTGACAAATAAAGACTTAGCCATTCCCTTGCTTCCTTGCCTCTGGCATGTTTATGAGGATGAGGATGGGGCTCTGTCATTATTTGCTTTAGGAAATATTAAATATAATTTTTCCATAAAAATGACCAGCAGATTGCTGGAGCAAATGATAATGAGGGTGAAATCTGGAGAAAAATGAATATTATGTCACAGCAGTTCAGATTCTCATTACAATATCTTGCATTCTTGCTCAACAGGAATTGCACTTCTTGTTAATGCCTCTTCTATCCTACTGTATAAGCTTTACTTGTGAGGTAATAAACATTCTGGTTTTCATTACTAGTGCATTTTAACATATTTATTATTTTTATTATACATACATTGGGACAGACATTTATTTTATTTTTTTTGTAGTGGTTAAATGTCTGTATGCCAATAGGTATTTTATATTAAAATCAATATATTTAAAATATATTCTGTTTATCTCATGGACAGTACCTCGAACAGTTCCCTGCTCAGGAGCATCTGATGCCCTCTCGTGGTTAAAAAGACTTTTAAAACTTGAGTTTAAAAGAATCATCTTACCTTCCCCTTTTTTATGTTCACTGATCTTATTGATTTATGAAAGCTGGAAATGATGTCCATGTTTTTATAGTCAGGGTGCTAGCTGTTAGCTACTAACATTTCATAAAAAAGCTGTACACTGAAATTGAATTTAAAAAACTGTAAACAGCTATTTACAATTATAATATTATTAAGTTATAAATTAGCAGTCCTTCATTGCAACCTCTGTCGATACAACCTACAGCTAGGTGTTTTAGTGTTGTCCAGGGTTTATCAGATGTTGGATTTATACACAAAGAAACATCAAATGTTAGAAATCTCCACTGGTTTCTTCTCCAACATGTGCAGGTTAATTCTTCCATTTAATGGGATTTGTACTTCCAAGTTTTCATCTGCTCTGTGATGCTTTTTCCCTTTTCTTAAACAAATGTAAATTCCCATCCCTGTTACTAAAGCAATTGAACCCATGCTTATTATTGAAAGAGCTACCAAGGTAGGCATGCAGGATGCTGACTCCATTTTTTTATGTGTAGGCTCTATGGATATTTGTGGCTGCTTTTCTTCTACACTGATATCAGGCTCCTTCCTTAACAAACTTTCGATGTAGCTCTCATTGCTGACGGTATCGTTGACGAAAAGGTTCACCATGACAGTGGAATGGAGAGGTTCTGGGTAGCCGTGATCACTGACTTTTACAAGCAGCCGATAGAGGCCATAGTCATTTTGCATCAGGGCCTCTTCCAAGGTGATATTACCAGTTTTGGGGTCAATCCTAAACGACTCAGGTCGAGGGCCTCTTCTTCCTATGATACTGTAAGCTATGACTGCATTCATGCCAGTGTCCTTATCGACAGCATAGACCTCAGTGATGGGAGAGCCAGGAAGGGTAGAAGGAAGGACCAACAAGTACGACATATTAGATTGAGGAAACAAGACCAAAGGAGGGTTGTCATTTATGTCCAGAAGAAGGATAGTTATTTTTGCTGTAGAAGATAGGGCAGGATCACCGCCATCAACTGCTTCAATCCACAGAACGTAGGAGCTTTGCTGCTCCCTGTCCAGGGAGACTTTAGCTCTCAAAACTCCTTTTCCAGTATCTATAACAAAAATATCGCTTCCATTCAGAACTGAAAGGGCAACCCATCCATTTTGCCCTGCATCAGCATCTGTGACACTTATAACTCCAATTTCACCAAAACCTGGAAAGTTCTCTGGCACAAAAAAGCTGAAATCCTTATTGATAAATCTTGGACTGTTATCATTTTTATCCAATACAGTGATGGTGACAGTTGCTATTGATTCTCTTGGAGGGAATCCAGAATCTACTGCTTTGACAGTGTATCTGTATTTCTCTTTTTCTTCTCTGTCCAGTTGGGTGGAAACTGTAAGAACTCCTGTGGTTTTATCTAAAGCAAAATAGGAAGGGGCATCAGGACCTAAGAAATAGGACACTTGCCCTCTTTCTCCGCTGTCAGCATCAGTGGCATGCAGTTTGGTCAAAAAAGCATTGGGAACATTGTTCTCCTCAATGGACAATTCTATCAGTTGTTCAGAGAAAACTGGCGAGTTGTCATTGTCATCCAGAACCTGTACTTTGATAATTTTCTTGACGTGAAATCCTTCCGAGTTCCATGCAACTACGGAGATTTCATACAGCTGCTGTGTCTCAAAGTCCAAAGGCTTCGTGGTCTCCAACAGGTATTCATTGTTGTATGGCTGGTATGGTGAAAGTCTGAAAGGCCCATCACCATCCAAATAGCAACTGACTTTGTATTTTTCATCAGGGTCTTTGATGGTAAAAAATGCTATAGGTGTGTTGATAGGCTCCAGTTCCTTTAAGTAGACCACCCCTTCCACTTCATTAGCTATGAAACGAGGAACAACTTCAGGTGGCCTCATCATGACTTTGACAATGGTCACCAGCACTGTGATCACGGCAGGAATACAGCCAGGACCATTGCCCAGTATGATCAGCCTGTGTAGCCTTGCAGTGTCCCCATCAACTTTAGTGGAGAGTGTGATGGCTCCTGTGCTTTCATTCAGATGGAACAAGTCTCTGGATGGCTGGGGGACCTTCTGGCTGTACGAGTAGGTGATCTGGGCATTGGATCCGAGGTCCATGTCCACTGCATGGACAGTAGCCACATGTGTCCCTAGGCTGGTGTTCCCATAAAGGGTGACGTTGAGCTGTGAGTCGTTGAACTGGGGGCAGTTGTCATTGATGTCGCTGATGCCAATAGTGAGGGTGGCACTGCCCACGAGCGGAGGTGTGCCCCCATCCTCAGCAATGATGACTGTGACATACTCATCCTGTGTCTCCCTGTCCAGTGCCCCCATAACAATCAGGTAGGGAGTCCTCTCCCCATTCTCATTCTCCTCCACATCCAGGGTGAAGACACCGTAGTTATCTCGCAGGCGGTAGGTCTGGACACCATTGGTGCCCATGTCAGGGTCAAGGGCAGGGTGCTCAATAGCCAGGCGGGTGTTCACAGGTGCATTCTCAGGCACCGAGAGACGGATGTCGGGCACTGGGAAGCGGGGCGCATTGTCGTTGACATCACGGATAGCAATTTTTACCTTCACCAGGCGAAAGTACTCCTGTGGCAGTACCAGCACATCCAGCAGCAGTAGGCATGACTCTGGTGAGGGGGAGGAAGAGGAGACAGCAGCTGATCCCCCAAAGACGGTGGCCCCACTGCTTTCCACACATAGAGCTTCCCGGTCTATCTCCACGGCTGAGGTGTGCAGCTCCCCGGAGCGGTTGTCCAGCTGCACGTACTGTCCCCCCAAGCCATGGGAGGCCAGGGTGAAGGAGAGTGGGGGCTGCAGAGATGCAGGGTGTTGGCCACCAGCCGTTGGGAGCCGCAGGTCACGGGCCAGGCTGCCGATGAGCACCCCAGCAGGCAGCCCCTCGTTGAGGCTGTAGAAGAGCTCAGTGGCGCGGCTGTAACTGGCAAAGCAGTTGAAAGGCCCAACGAAGAGCAGGAAGAGGAGCAAGTGCTGAGAAGAGAGAGGCACAGGGGTGTGAGGAAGGGCTGGCACCTCCTCCCGCCCACTGCCTCCCCCACTGCCACTTCGAGCAGAGAATGCTGCATCTGCAACATGAAGCCATCCTCCCTCTCCCCACCACCCTCCCAGTACAGCAGCTACTTCCAGGGCATCACCATCTGTACCCTCTGGGCAACACCAGCTGCATCCCCCACAGCAAACACGCACTGCCAGGATGGCCGGAGGGCACTCTGCCTCCCCCCGCCCCCCAGCAGCACTTGCGCCCCGACGTGCCATCTTCCCTCTTGCCCCCGCCCCAAGCTCGTCCCCGTCTCACCAGCGGCACCTTCCCTCTCAACCGCAAGCGCATCCCAAACCGGGGCATCCCCTTGCACATCCCCAAACATTTGCTCGCCCCCTTCCCTTCCCACAGCAGCGATGCGAAACGCCTCCCTCGCTGCCCCTACCCTCAGCCCCGTCCCGAAAGCTGTTTTTCCTGCATGTCCACGGTCCCGCGGTGCAGCGGGGACACGGCCGGCTCCGCGCAGCCCGCGGGGGTCCCGGCGGAGGTGCCGCGCTCTGGGCGGGTCCCTGCCTCCCGCGGCCGCGGAGCCGGCGGCTCCAGCCCCGCTGCCACAGGCCCCCGGCCGCCTCCGCAGCACCCCGCGGGTCCCTCTGCTACCGGCGGACACCGCGAGCTGCGGAGCGGAGCTGCGGAGCGGAGGGGCTGCGCGGAGTCAGTTGCCCGCGCTGGCGAACGCGTCGCCCACTGCACACAGAAAGGGGTTTCTCGAAAGTAACTTCAGGCATCGTCTCCACGGAAGAAATTTTTCCTCCTCTTTTTAATCCCCCAGTCCCCTTTTTCCGCGCCTCTCTGCCACAACCCGCGTCGGCACCAGCAACAAATAAAAACTTTTCGCGGCTGCCCTGATCTTGGGAGAGAAGAAGACCCAACGAACATATACACGTATACACGGTTTGGGT